>JAAGNO010005675.1:0-10561 GCA_033439905.1 Ceryle rudis | reverse complement strand
GAGATTTATCAGAGAAATAAAGCATAATCTTTCCTTTCATGGATGTAGACAGAAGTGTTTTGAAATGCAAGATTTGGCCTGAAAGTCAGGACACTTAAGGCTCAGCGTTAGCTTCCCAGACACAAAAATTGTCTTGTTGTGTAGCTTGAGTCCTTGAAGCAGTTATAATTAAATATATTCATACATTTTTGGCCAAAGATATAAATGACTTCAGAAACCTCATATCTTGCACAAGACTGCTACCTAGAAAATTCACAGGAGTACCTACTTATGTTTACACCTAAATTATGCAACTCCTATCTAATAATAGACTAATTATAATAAGGTAGCTTTTCACTATCCTTAGGGACATGGCTTTCCACATGTCAGTTTCATAGTAACTCTAAACACTAGTAAAGTAAAAAATGTCCTAATCTAAATGTTGTCTGTACAATCCTAAACACAAAAAACCCACCTCAAAACAACAACAACAAAAAAACCCAAAAGAACAACCCCAAAAGAAACAAAAAAACCACCACCACCAACAAAAAACTGACAACAAAAAGGCAATAAGTTAGAATCTCAGTAATAAAGAGTTGACCAGTTCTGCAAAAATTCAGTATGCTTTCAGATAAACCATATTACTAGAAAAAAAGCCTTCAAAATTAAAAGAAGGGGAGCCTGAGAGAGAAGAGAGAAAGGAGATTATAAAAAGAACTCTTGAGAGCAGACTAATAATCACGCTTAACTTGGTTGTGGGAGATGTGGCATGTTCCTCTTCCAAAGGATGTTTAATTATTTACATAAAACAGGACATCTCAGATTAGAGGAATTGAGAGAGATGCAGTGGAGGTTTTCATGTTCAAAGATTGAGATTTAACACCCTAATCTGATTTAAAAAAAATAAAATAAGAAAACCTCATGTGTTGTAGGTACATACTCTTCCCACTGACCGTTGGTGGTTCTGAAACAGATGGACTTGCCATCTCTGATCAAATTCTTATCTCTATACGTACATTTCCAATGAGATGTACATAAGGTCTTGCTATAAATTTAGCACACAGTACACCTGGTGATAAATTTTGAATGTGGTAACTTTTCCACAGGATTTAATAGCTGTAAAATTTCTTTTTTTTGTTTGTTTTAAAATTATTGCATAAACTGCACTATGAAAACTAAATCCTTTACAAGTAGATGATAATGTTCAAGATCACCAGCTTTGTGGTATGAAATAAACAATATTGTCAGTAACATAGATTCCAAAGCATTTACAGGCTTATGTCTACATTCAAATTATCTTCAAAATAAAAACATTTTTAAAATGGTGAGTTTTTTCCATGTTAAACTCATGTATTTCTACCATTCAAGTGATTCATTGTGGTGAAATTTTACTACCCCCTAAATGTAACTAGATGGCCTTAAAAAAAATGTAGCATTGTGTGGTGGGTTTTGTTGTTGTTGTTGTTTGTTTGTTTTTGTGTGTTTGTTGTTGTGTTTTTAATTATTGGTGGTTGTTGTTCGGTTGTTTGTTTTTCTTCTTTTTGTGGTTTTTTTGTTTGTTAATGAAATCTAAGATGTTCACATTATCATGCCTGGAAACAGGCATTAATTGAAATGACTGACCAAACTGATACAACTTGGCAAGACTCATGATAAGCTACTTTTAAGTGGTACTGTCAAGAGTGGAGTGCAAATAGCGCAGAAGAGATTAGTTTAATTTGTTTGGGGTATTTTTAGCTAATATTACTTGTTTCACTGAACATAATTATGATGCTGTTGGTCAGCTGTAGCATTTCTAAGAGTTTATGGATGAGGGCATTGTTTCTACAAGTTCATCAAAATTCTTGATAAGAATTTAGCTCAAATGCTTCTAATCTGCATTTAATCCTTCTTGGAAAAGGCATGTAAGTGTATTGTCTCTAAGATATCCCTATTTATGAACAATTCATGATGCTCTTAGAAATAGTAACTTAGGCACACAGCTCTTTTTACAAGTGCTAGAATTGCTCCTTCAGGAGTCTTGAGGCCTTAATATAAATAAAGTTGTTTTCTCAAGCTAATGGACTGAGAATTTTATAATTTAAAATGGTATTTGAGTACCTCTTGGATTGCAGAAACAGAAAAATGCATTTTTTTTTTTTCATAAAATCATAGAGGAAAAAAGCTTCTTTTTGAAACAGGCACTGTCAATTGTTTTTTTTTCCCCTGGGTACCAGAATGCCTGCCCTAAACTCTTTACCTTTAACAGAGTAAGTTTCTAGTCTCTGTAGTCTTGAAGAAAACATTCAGAACATGAACAGACCATAAATGAATGTACTTACTCCTGTTTTTTGCAAGGTATCAAAAAACTTTTATTGAGAAGTTAAAAATGTTACATACTTAAATGAAGGTTTAGATATAAATTTTGAGTTCTGGGACAACTGAGAGGAAGTTTTGTTGTGATATCTTACATTTCTAGATAAGAAAGTCTTTGCTTTAAAAGTGTTAAGAGTTTTATAAAATGTTATGTTTTTGAAACACATTGGAGAACTTTTTTTTTTTTTTCAGCCTTCATCGCTTTTGGATGGGGATATGAAGAAAGGGTTCACTTATCTTGCCTTTATGCATCTATTTAGTTGTTACTCTACTTTCTCTATAAACATATTTCAGAAATTGAAGTGATCAGTAAGCTATTATTCAACTTGTTTAATTAATTTTTAACTCCATATAGTTCAAACATGTCTGTGCAGGTATCATCCAAAAATGTTTACTGTACCGATGCGGTTTTTTTGATTTCATTGGCAGATTTGAGAAGAAGGCGAATTACTGACTTTTTTTTCTTTTTCTTTTTTTTTTTTTCTTTTCAGATGAAGGGGTTGTGCTTAAGTTCTGTTGAATCACAGAAAGGGCTTTGTTCTGGGAAATATATGAAGTGGTCAGAGTTAAAACAATCAGAATAGTTGCTCTATTTATTCCATACATTGGTCATTTGCATCTAATCCACCAAGGGTCTGAAACAAAAATAAAACAGCTTATTCTGTTAATGTGCAGCTTGTAACTCCACTGTTGGTGGCAGAGCACCTGTCTCAGGGTTGCCTTGTCAGTGCAAACGGTATGTGCCACCCATTCTGATAAAAGTTTTGCTCATTCACAAAAGCCTGTCCTCCTGGCCATGTTTTACATGGTGGAAGAGCCCTGCATCATGTTATTGTTCTTACTGATTCACTGCTATGGCTCTTGTAGCTAAGAAACAGCAACAGCTTTAAAGTAAGGTATGTAAGCATATAGGGATGTGTGTTTGGTTTTTCTGGTGTTTAATATACCTGAACCATGATAAGAAATCAAACTATGAATTGAGAAACTGTTTAAACAAGAGTTCTCCAAGGAATAGATCAATGCTGTTGGCAGTCATGTTAATGAATCAGTAGGTGGACTTCCTTTCTCAGTCAGCAGCATTCAGTTGCCTTGGCACACTTTTCATAGGTCTTTGTCTTGAGATTGTTTTGATGAGAGAGGCATTCTAAGGTTTCAGGCAGTAGTCAAAAGGAATTTTAATTTAATGTTTGAAATTATGAATGCTGAAAGCTCTTTCTTCCAGCTCTGTCTGGGAGTCAGAGAGGAAGTATATCAGCCAATATCTTGAGAAAACAAAGTATTTATCAGTATTTAAGATTTGATAGTGGTATTTCTTGTGCTGTGTGTCTAACAGAGTATAAATATCTCTCATCTGTAGATTTGGTGTAAGCATTTTTTAAGTGTCATTTGACTACATTTGATTATCTTCTTGGGGTTTTTTTCCACTTTTTGGTCTTCTGTGGGAGGGTGTACATACAGTGAGCTGATTCAGTGGAGGGTGGAGGTCACTGGCAGAGTCCAGGGGTTGATGGAATTTTGGATTGATTCAAAACAAAATAGCCCACCCGCTGCTGGTGGTCCTTCTCTTTCGCCTGCTACATTTTTCTTCATTCTTCAGTAAAAGAGAACAGCAGTGTCCTGAGGGGAAAGGAGTTGGGCCTACAACTGGGGGAGAGAGAGACCTCTCATCCCAGACTAAAGACTTAAACTCTTGTTAGATCTAAAAAGCATTTGTTAAAAAGGTGATTTCCCCACATAAAACTTTCAAATTTTCTGCTCTAGGATAAGTTCTAGAAAGGTGACCTATTTTAAAATAAAACACTTTTTGAATAAAGCAACACAGGACTGGATCTATATAGGAGATCAATAGTAAGTGGAGTTCTATGAGGGAAAGCATATGAGGGGGGAGAAGAAAAGGAAGAGGGTTTATACTTAATGGCATACTTTTCCTGGCCAGAATCTCAGCCAGATTCTGCACTCTTCATTTAGAAAAAAAAACCCTTTGTCTTTCATGAAGTTTGCTGCTAGATTTTTTGTAGTTCATGCAAGATAATTCTTTTTTTTTTTCTTGCACCACTGAAAAAAAAAATTCTTAAAACTCTGTTTGTACTTTCAAATTCTTCCCTCTCCATAATATTTTAAAATGTGAACTAAAGCTGCATAAAAACATGCAGTTGCGGCAATACCTCTTAAATCAATTTGTCCAGGACAGGTTTATGGTAGTTTGTCCAATTTTGGGTTTTGGTGGTTTTCAGAACAAATGCTCTTCCTGCTTCTTAGAAAGAGAACCAGGTTGAAGCAAGCATCCAGAAAAGGGGAAAAAATAGGTACCAACTGACAGTTAATGAGACGGAACATAAACTTAAGTTGTATGTTCTTCATTCTCCACCCTCTCTTTTTATGTCTGTGAGTAAGAGCACTCCAGAATGAAATTCAATAATCCTGCAGTCTTAGACTTTCACAAGGAACCATATAAAACATCCAGGAAGACAGATAATTTTCTAGGTATCCCCTCTCAAGGAGCCGTCCGTAAGAAGAATAAGGATGATGATGGGAGATAACCACAGGCTAGCAAATCCAGGTAAAAATGCAAAGACTATGGTCACAGAGGAAGGAATAACTTTGAAAAGTTAACTTTGAATTAAACTCTTTATATTATGTAAAGAGAAAAGCAAAGACCATGACACCAGAGGGTGAAAGTTAATGAACCTGACATAGTGTTGTCACTAGCAAGTGAAAAAGGTTAGCTGAGGTAACGGTTGGTTTCAAGGCCAGATTTAGTCATCAGTGCTTTATTTTTTTTTAAAAGCAAGGGTAGTAAACAAGACTGAGAGAGTGTTACACTGGAAATTGGTTCTGAAAGCCTTTAATCATATAATTATATTATTTTATCTTTAAACCACGTTGAAAAAGCTTTCACTTTTAGAATTATAGCCACATAGCAACACAGGAAACCTTTTCTACAGGAAACAAGTTTGCTGAGTAAATCAGTCTTTCTTCCTTGCAGAGAAACTGTTCTTCCCATCTTACCCCTCACAAAATAGAAAAAACATTCAACACAAGTAAGGGTTTGTTATGTAAAAATAACTTCTTACCTTTGCTTGCTACAACATTGTCTACATCACTACTTGATACAGAATTTGTTTTCTGCATTGGTCTTTAGTGATGTTGCAAATAATTGATTCCATTTCATACCTCCTGTAAACTTCACATCATTTGGTGCCTGATGTTGAATCATGATTCCAGATTGACAATACTCACTACGTACCATCAGTGTTTCCTTGATGATCACAGTATAGAAGTTGTCAGCACCTGTAATTGGTGGTATCAAAGGCTGTTGTGCCTTTCTTTGCCATACCAAATTGTGAAGAAAGCTTCATGTAGCAGGGCAGCCTTGTACCAAATTGTGGATCAATATTTCACGTGTATTTGCATATAGATACACCTGCACAGATTTTACATAAGATAAAAGTTATGCTCATGCTTTTTAAAGCAGCAGAAGCCAGTATATGAACATTTGTTCAGTTTACTTACAAAAGTCCATCAAAAATGGCTTTCTTACCATGAGTGAATGCTTCCTCATAAACCAAGATCACCACAACCCTGAACATTTCTCTACTTTAGTTTAAGCTGCTCCAGTGAAATTGTTAAAATTTTTAATCTAATTATGTAGACATCTCATATCTCATTATTAATGACTCTGTCAAAGGATTAATTGGCAGGCTTCTCAGTTCAAATTAGTCTAAAAACAAAAGAGCTCACATTGTCAATATATATGTTGCCATGGAAATTGAGACTTCTGATTAAAATTATATTTTGAAGTAGCCCCCGCAAAAGTATTGATCTGGTTTTATTTTTTATTTTCAGATAAGTTGAGATATATGCTGTTGTATAGAATTATCAGACATCTTAAGTCTGTAAAATGACAAAAATTTAGTCAATGCTACAATTTACAGTTACTGCTCCGGCTTGCTGTCTCTGTAGTTTCCTTTTGTACACTAATTAAAGGCAGCTTTTTGTATTCACAAATTCTGATATAAAGCTGGGTGATTAAGTAGATTTATTCCTAATGATCAAAAAAGTCAATTTTTCAGATTTCAAAGCAGATTGGTGAGATGTTTTCCTGTGGCTATTAGTCAAAGCTATCAATTTTGGCATAATGACTGAAGCACAAACAATGCCAGAGAAAAGGGAGGAAAAACGTGCTTACAAAGGTGACTTTTAAAAATACAATGTGTTTTAACTTCTTCAACAAAAGTTTTCCACCTTCCTATTTATTATGTTTTCCTCACATTGATTTTTTTTTTATTGATGTCCAGTGTTTTATATTTCATTTAATTGCCACAGAAAAGCTTCTGATGTAGCTGACAGTGAGCTGTGCCTAATTACTGAGTAGACAATGTGACCTGAGGTACAGTGACCTCTTGCAAATCATCATGCAAGTCTCTGAAGGTATAGTGGTCTCTATTAACATGTCATGTTGTTGATGGCTCTCTCTCTTTATATGTCCGTGAAGAAGCTATGGATTTTCATAGACTTATAGTAGAACTTGGCCAATGACTACAAGGTTTTATTTATTTGCAGTTATCATCAATTGTTATACTCCATGTTTGTTCTGGAAATGGAAATATTACAATTCTGGTAATGATCTTTATATTACAAAAGATTTAAGAAAAAAACCCACCAAGTTAGCTTACGTTAAATGGAAGTTGAAAGCAGTAACATTGACTACTGCAGCAGAAAACTGGTTTTGCAATTAATCAGATGCATTTAGCAGTGATTCTTTTCCTTTCTGAAGACTGTGTCTTGTTTTCATACTGCTTTAAAGTACATTCCTTCACAAGCTTTAAATGATTTTCTTTGGTATGCTGAATGATTTGACCATTTCTTTTTCTTGAATGAAATTTCACTAGGCTTTACTGAAGCCAATAGTGTTCCATTTTTTTCAGAGAATACTTATACAGCTGCATTCCTGTCTGCTCTGTGTGTGAGTTCTTGTAACTAAGAACCTAAACAACTGAAAAGGGAGGTAATTGGTTTTGTGTTTGTGAAGTTCTGCTATTTGAAAATTAAGGACTAGTAGCAGGAGATCTGAGTAAATGAATTTACCCAAACCCATTCAGTCATAAAACCTTAGCAAGAGGAACTAGCTAGCCTCTTTTAATTATTCCTTCTCTAATTTCTGTGCCAACATTTATTGGCATGACTGTCATGTAGATTGCATGTCAGACTCTAATGTCCTGATGACTGAGGAATGTGAGGATTCCTTTCATCTGCCATACAGCCTAGCATTAATTTGATGTGTAAGGTAAATAATTTCATTAAAAGTAATTCTTGAATTAATCCATTCAAAAAGAAATGTAATTCCTTTTAGACATTTCTTATGACATGGCAATAAAGCTTGAAGTTCCTTTAGCAGCAGCGTTAATATGCATAGTACTGTAACAACATGCTCTGGATTGCAGGATCAGGCCTAAATTCTCAGAAGGTCCACATATGCAATTTTATTTATTCCTGAGAGCACTTGCTAGTGCTTTTTTACTCCAAACCCTTATCTCTGGAAATATATTTCTGATTTCATCATTTAAAAGACACAGCACTTTCTTTACCCTATTTTATTTTTTTCTGGCATTTTTACTACCATTCTTTGATTTCCGTCTTGCTTACTTCCTTGACAATTTCTTGGATGTTCTCTTATGTCGTTGTCATAACTGAAGCATAGGAACACAGAAACAGAAAAAGCAAATAATTAATTACCATATGCTGAATTTCAGGGCATGACACAATAAGCAGAGGCTTTTCCCGGACCTAGCACTGGGAATGGAACTGCAAATAATCAACCATCATTTTCAGTGCTATGCTTCTGCTGTGCTGTATGTGATGGGGCGACCATGCTCTAGAGCTGGTGCTTTTGCCTTTGCACAGTTTTGCAGTTGCACTTGCTTTGCCATTAGCATAATTTGATTGTTTGACAGGTCATTCACTCATTTCTCTAAAATAACATTCTGGCAGGCTCACTGGTGGCCCGTATCTACAGCTGGATTATAAGGAACTTAAAATGAGAACACTGACAACTGGAAGAATAGTTCATATATAACTGTTACCAGCATAACTCTTTTGTATAGTGTGACTGTAGAGCCAATCATGCATCTACTTGAAATCAGTGTGAGTTATGCTTTTACCTATATATAAAAAGTGAATTTTATTTTAGTTGACCTTAATGGGAGGTGATTTACTTGACTACTAAGGTAATCAGGAGGGAGGACCTTTTAGGTTGGAAGAAAACAAAACATATATATATGTGCACACAAATGCATAGGTACCTACATATAATGCTATCCATTTAGCTCTAGAAAATGGGATGTTGTCATAGAAAGCACTGCTATTTTTTTGACTAATGATATTAAATGCTGAATTGGAAAAGTTGCATGCAATTTAATTGGTCTTATTGCCAGGCATTCTCCCAGCAAACCTAATTAACTTCAAGCTACAGAGCACCATTAACAGATGGGCCTTTTTGTTTTGTGTTTTTTTCAGTAATTAAAAAATCTCTGTCTTTTCAAATTTATGGATTGAACAGAAATTTTCGTTTTATTGACAAATTGTTGGTGGAAAGTTGAGGGGAAAAAATCACTTAGTAGAAAGAAAGAAAGGAAATTGAAGCTGAAATATTGACAGAAGCATGTACAGAACAGGACATAGCAAAAGTATTTCCTTTTTTAAAAATTCTTCTGATGGGCAATGTGTGTGGAAAACAAAAGTGCTTTAAGATACTACTTTTTTTAGTTTGTTTTCTGCTTTTTATTTTCATACTCCCGAGTCTGATGTCTACTCTAATGTTTTCTGAATTCTGATTGCACAGCATCCCTTTAAAAGAAAGACTCTTCTTCATTTCAAGCAGCCTACACAAATGAGAAGTAGTCTGTTAAAGTATATGTAAGAAAGATTAAACTTTTCTTGAAGAGAGAATAAAGTACAGCTAATGGCAGACAGGCTGAACTTGCTAATTCTGTTTCGTGTGTTTTTATTAGGGGATGTCATGTATTCTACACCCAGTAACCTGTTACCTTAATTAGTATTTGTCAACCTGTCAGTGATTCAGGACTTTACCATGCATCTTACCTGTGCCTTTCAGTTAATACTCGAATTACTATTCTGATGCATATGTTAACAGAATGTTAAGGGTTGGAAGGGACTTGAAAAGATCATCTAGTCCAACCCTCAGTATGTGGGAACTGAATCTGTGGCTAATTTTTCCCTTTTTTGGTAACTCTTCAGTATCTGCTGTGTATCTGTTTTCTCACCCAGAACATTTTGTTTCTCTATTTCTTATCACTAATACTCAAGTCTGTAAAAAGAGCTGCATTAAATACCAACTGTATTTTTTAAGGTGTATTTACAATAGATACATAATTTTAATTGCGGTAATAAATTAAAACCATACTATACTGGGTAGTAGCTTAATGGGACCAAAAATGTAATTCCAGAAAGATAAACGAGTTTATCTCAAAGATATTGACAGCTTTCCATTTAACTAAACCCCTTTAATAACTAAAGTCCCTTTGCTCTAATAGATAGCACTGGCACTGTTACACAGTGTCCTACTTAGGATGTTATTAGTATTGTGGCAGCAGTAGAGGTCTCAGCTGTGCTAGATCCATTGCAAACACCTGTAATGAAAGGCAGCTGTTGCCCTAATGAGTTGACATGGAGTATCCTTGCCAAATGAAAGCAAAAGGGAGAATCAGAAGCCTGGCGAGGTCAAGTAATATGCTTTAGGTTACACACCACGTGAGTGGCAGAACTAGGGATAATGACCAAGTTTTCAGATTGCTCATGATCATCATTCAGAGCTCATGCTGATCTACTTTATGTCTGCCTTCTATTTTTTAAATCAAGTCCTTGCTGTGAATTTTCCTAGAGAAGTTCACCAAGATGTTTCTCACTCCAATTAGCCTCCTTTTTGGGATAAACTTTGAATTTTCTCGGTAAATGGTTAAGTCTACATGAGTTTTGCAGAGGGGAAAATTTATGTAGCAAAAAAAAAAATCCCATAAGGCTGCAAAAGTTTTCAGTACTCTTGTTCATGCATGTCAGTGATGAATTTAAATAGTTAGCTTGTTAGTTAGCTCCTTGTTGTGTAATAAAGGTAAATAAAATCAAGGAGCAGAAAATGAAAGGAATACTTGTATACAAACATTTTCAAGTCTGGATTTCTGATTTTTACATGAGTTTTTAATATGGCTGT
>JAAGNO010005674.1:16905-28813 GCA_033439905.1 Ceryle rudis | reverse complement strand
TGGATGACATCCCGTCCCTCCAGCCTGTTGACAGCACCACTCAGCTTGGTGTCATCTGCAAACTTGCTGATGGTGCAGTTGATCCTGCTGTCTATGTCATTGATGAAAATATTAAACAGTACAGGCCCCAGTACAGACCCCTGAGGGATGTCATTAGTCACTGGCCTCCATCTGGAAATTCAGCCATTGACCACTACCCTCTGGATGTGACCATCCAGCCAATTCCTTATCTATTGAACAGTCCACCCATCAAATCTGTATCTCTCCAGCTTGGTGAGTAGGATGTTGTGTGGGACCGTGTCAAAGGCCTTGCAGAAGCCCAGATAGATCACATCCACAGGTCGTCCCTTGTCCACTGAGGTAGTCACCCTGTCACAGAAAGCCACAAGATTCGTCAGGCAGGATTTGCCCCGATGAAGCCATGCTGGCTGTCTTTCATCACCCCACTGTCCTCTATTTGCCTTGTTAGAACCTCTAGGGGAATCTGCTCCATGATTTTCCCAGGCACAGAGGGGAGGCTGACAGGGCAATAGTTTCCAGGGTCCTCCTTTCTACCCTTTTAAAAATGGGCGCACTGTGTCCCTTCTTCCCGTCCCCAGGGACTTCACCTGCCTGCCAAGACTTTTCAAATATGACGGCAAGTGGCTTGGCCGCTACATCAGCCAATTCTTTCAGGACTCTGTGATGAATCTCATCAGGTCCCATGGACTTAGGTATGTTCAGGTTCCTCAGGTGGAACTTTCCTGCGCCTTTGCTAAAATCTGCAGGAGTGGATTGTGTCACTCACCTCTCTGTAAATAACAGTCTCTGTTGGTCCAGTGTGGTCTGCAAGCACAGTGGGGTAAGCAAAAGCTTTATTGCTTTATCAAGTGTCTTCTGAGTTCCAATTACGTCAGCACGCGATTCATTCAAAAGCAGAGAAGGTAAGGAAATCCAGGAATAGAAATCCATCCATCCTCTGCTAAGTCCTAGTGACCTTTATGAACCTAATGTTTTACTACCTTTATTATATGGAAGAAACCTGTCACTGGAATCATCTTTCATACCTTATTTTGAAGGACAAAATTCTTCTTAATGAATGTGAAGATTAATTATAAGCATCAACCTCCAGACATTAGAGATCACAGGTTAACTTTTTTTCTGCTTTATCAAATCACAAGACTGACTTAAAGATCATGAGGATTGTTATTTTCTTTTCTTGGATGGATGCTGCGTTCATACTTGTCCCCTCCATTTCAAGGGATTCATTCATCCAGTGCTATCTTGAACTATCTACTCAAAGCTTCTCATCAAAGTTCAGCAGCTGCCTTGCCTGTTCCTGATCTGATTGCCCAGACCCACAGTCTTCAAGACAACCTATTTTACCTGAGGACAGAAGAAGCCACAGCAGCCACAGATTAACAGTGTCCCTATCGTGTACTGTTAGAACTGTCAGCAAATCCCCCCGTAGGTTTGCCAGGCTTCTGTAGACCCGAGCAGAAAATGCAGGCACACGTGGGAATACGTAGGTATAATATTAAGTGTCTGAACTGTAGATTATTCAAATAATTAACTCAACTAGCTACTTGGTGATCTACCTTGAATGATTAAATCTCTGGAGATGCATGCGGAATTAGATTTAAAATAACAGATATGCTTAATTACCATAATTGAAAGCAGAGCATTTTATCACAGACTTTTAAATGGCTGGTTTAAGTGATGAACTAGTTAATCAGCAGAAGGCGGCTGTGGTGAAGTTGTGCAAATGACACTAGACCAGAAGGGGTTTATGGTTTGAAGCTTATGGCTTTGCCATTGGGGCTTTCTGAGGGTGCTGGTGAGATTTACTCTATGTAGTGTCAAAGGAAATTTGAATCAAGAAGGCAGAAAGATGTTCCCTATGCATTCTGTGCCCAAACTCACATTGACTGCAGTGATATTCCCAGTTTCTGAAACCTGATTTCTCTGAACACCTGCACAAACAACATTTTGCTTCTAAAGTTGTTTTCAAAAAAAAAAAAAAGGAAAAAAGGATTCATGAAAGAATAAACCTGCTGTGACTATGCAGCTGGTGAGGCTGAAAAGACTTGTGCGGTCAAGTACAGAAGCTGTAGCCAATCTGGGGGCTACCAGCTTTCAGAATCACTTATAGCTGTGATAGGATCTCTGAGGATCTTCTGACAAATGCTTTGCTTTTCCATGATCTGGGTATCCAGCTCCAACAGGTACTCCTGGAAATCTGAATCATATCTGGTAATGAAAGAGTAGGATATAGAGCCATATGCTAGTAGATAAGTAGCACAACATAAATATTAATTCATTACAGAAAGAAAGTCTGCTAATAACCCGAGAAAAAGGTGCATTCGCATCAGGCAATATAAGCACTTCCCATGGCATTGTTTCCTATACAGAATGTTGATGATGCTCAACTCCTCTCTTTAAATCATGAATTAGGACAGTCAGATAAAAGACCAGGGAAGATAAACTGATATTTTCAGAAAGATTGAGCACAAGATCTTTGGATCATCTAGCATATCTCTCCTTTATCCATATGCATTTTATTTAGTAGGATTTAATAAGCTCAGTATATTGAAGTTCTCAAATTAAAACAGTAGTAATAAATACAACCTGGAGTGCATCCGAGACTGTAAGGGATTCCATGCTCTTAACCTTGTGATTCTTGGTATTTATAATGTGGATAATAAATTGACTAATTATGTTACAATACAGATCGTCAACATCTGGAAAATTACTAAGTTTGAAATCAGAATATTACATTTAATGTATTCTCCAATGCTTTTTCTTGTTTCTTTTCTTTTTTTTCAGTATCTTAAAACATATTTCTTTAAAAAATATCTTAATTTATTTCATTAAGCTCTCACAATAAAACCCACCTAACTTTTTTTTTGGAAGGAAGAAGAATTGTTATTTTCTACATCGGAGCTACAATGATGGGTTAAACTGCATTCTCCTACTTAGCACAATAAATAGCCCGAAAAACTGGTCTGAAATAAGATCTAGAGCTTGAAGGTCAACAGCATGTCCATGGGAAAGAAAAAGTTCAGGCAAGAAGTACCATTCAAGGCATACCCATGTACATGTGTTCTGGAAGATCTGGTTATGGATGGTTATGGTTATTCTCGAGTGAATTCCCAGAACAGGGACTAGTGATGTTGTGCATGACCAGATGATTCTAATTGATAACTCCATTGTGACTACAAGAGCAACTCCAATAGGTGGGTAGAGAGTGATAAATGTGGACTCAGGAGATTGAAGCCGCTACAGAGTGCCATGAACTGTGATAGGAGCCGGAAGGAAGTCAGGTGAGGAAAGGGACAGAAAAAAAATCCAGTGCAATGAACGTCTCCAGCCTGCACGTGCGAGAGAATATTGCTGAGTAAAACCCACTTCCCCTACAAAAGAAATATGATGGTGAATAAGCTTGGCTGTGGGGATTGATCAGCCTTTTTTCCTTCATCAAAGGAATTGCTGCATTTTAATCCTGCCTGTAAACATCTTAAAATTATTAACATTAGCATATTTGACTTTCATTTGTGGCTTGGTAGGTTTTGAAATTCTATTATATCATGGCTGCAACATGAATACGGTGGAAATGAATGAAAAGAACAGAGACTGAAAAAGGGTGGTGGTGAAGTCAAAAGGAAAGTGTTAGTTTGGGCAGGTTGAAAACAAACTTTTATTAAACCAAAAATCCATCAGGAAACAGTGGAGTATATTTGCAACATGTTGGCAAGTCTCAAAGTAAATAATTTCTCCTAGGGCTTCAGATTGTTGTTTGGTTTTTCTTTTTCCTTTTGAATAAAAGGTGGAAACCGCTACTTTAGAAAGCATTGAAATGCTTTGAAGTTACAGGCTACAATTTCTTCCTCAAAACAATTTGTCAACTTCAGCCCAAAAAATCATGAAACTACATTTCTGAGCTTACTATCTTCTGAAAAGAATTTGCCCAGCTGTATTTTCAGACTTCGGTGATAAAGAATACATCCTTCAAGTCTCAGTGCATGTTTGCTGAATTGATGCCTTAAACATTATTAGAGCATTGAACTGACAACAAGTTTCAGGCATCCTCCATGCTGTGTTGTAATCCAGAGAGCACTTCTGGTTATAACAATTCCTAGGGATGGCAATCCTGGAAGAGAACCATACTGAATTAGACATGTAGTTTTCATCCATCTCTGAGTTGCAATATCTCTAGATTTTCCAGTGGAGATGTGGGTTGCTGTTAAATGAATTTAGTTTACTGAAAGCCAGCTTGTCTTTAATTGCCTTTTCAAGGCTTGCAAATGGTCCACAGACTCCCCCATAGCTGCAGTACAGAGGACCACTGAGCTAGGCAGAACAAGTTTGTGCTCCCATTTGACCAGCTAGGCTAAGTCGCAACTCTATTTGAGCACATCATGTAGGAACTACTGGAATGGAGCCCTAATCTGTGTCTTCCAATGTATATTATACCACCTGTAGCACAGAGAAGATCAGTATTTGCTTTCCCAGCTTTACTGTGCACAATGAGTGCGATCATAGAATCATTAAGGTTGGAAACAGCCTTCAAGATTAGCAAGTCCAGCCATCTACTAAACATTATCAGAACCACTAAGCCATTGAGGGGCAATGGTTTTAAATTAGAAAAGAGTGGATTTAGCTTGGATGTAAGGAAGAAGTTCTTTACCATGAGGGTGGTGGAACCCTGGAACAGGTTGCCCAGGGAGGTGGTTGAGGCCGCATCCCTGGAGACATTCAAGGTGGGGCTTGACAGAGCTCTGAGCAACCTGCTCTAGTTGAGGATGTCCCTGCTTTCAGCAGGGGGGCTGGACTGGATGACTCTAGAGGTCCCTTCCAACCCAGACATTTCTATGATTCTATGTCCTGGAGTACCACATCTAGATATTGTCTGAACCCCTCCAGGGATGGTGACTCCACCCCCTCCCCGGGCAGCCTGGTCCAAGGCCTCACCACTCTCTCAGGAAAGACATCTTTCCTGATGTCCAACCTAAACCTCCCCTGGTTAAGCCCATTTCCTCTTCTGCTATCACTAGTTGCCTGGGAGAAGAGACCAACACCCACCTCACTCCAACCTCCCTTCAGGCAGCTGCAGAGAGCAAGAAGGTCTCTCGTGTTACTGCAAATTATACAGACTATTGAGGTAGCAGCAAACACTCAGCCTGGATGGACAAGACTGTTGAAGCCTCACCCCTCTTGCAAAATCGTCTGGAGTAGATTTAGATAGATGAAGACAAAGCACTACAGAGAATCCCACCTATTGTGTTCCATCATGAAAATAAAAGCAGAGTATCTCCCATTTGCACAACTTCAGTCCTAGGAATTTGAAAAACATCGTGGGTGCCAACACATCGCACCGCTGAACAACCTTGCTGTGGTTTTTTTTTTTAAAAACCCAAAATGCTCTTTGCTTTGGCTCCACCTGTGTGCTCTTAAGATAACGTCAGAACCTGCTAATTGTTCCAGAGTCTGTTCTTACTCTTTCATTACCCTAGAAAAAATGTCTTTATTTGTAAATTGTTAGAATGGATGAAATTATATACACTTGATTTCTGCTAATACTCTATACCTGTATTTTATCTGCTAATTACAGCAAATAGAAAATGTAGACAAGCATGAATAAAGTAAGATAATGTCTTTTAACAGTAACTAATTAAATCATAAAACAAGACATGTGCTATTTAAGGGATAATGTTCATGGCACTTGAACACATCAAGCAATAAGCTGTGTTTGTAGTTGATTAAATGTCAGAGTGAATCTGAAGCATCTGATAATTGCAAAAATAATTTCCTGCAGGTATACTAATAATATGAAAAGGTGGAGCTTCACAATGTGCTGTGTACAGATGGAAACACCCAGGACTAACAACGAGAAGGAGAGGTTTGGTCCATAGCAGGTAGTCTGTTGGTGATCTGTGTGGGTCAGGGCAAGCACCAGTTGAGTAAATGGCATTGTGCACATCTGTGAGGGCATTATTCTGCTCCTGTACTGTGCAAGTCCTTTCAAATGGCAAGAGCCACACAGATTTCAGCATGGATGGCTTTGATTTTGAGAAATGAGAGTGTACATTAAACACTCCTGACATTTTCTGAAGTAAGCACATTCTGACGGAGTATGGACAGGGCAAGCTCATAGCTCTGCGTGTCTTGAATTTCTTCTCATGGCTACAATCTGATAAGTTAAGCTTTCAGTCTTTCCTTGTATCAGTCTTTAGTGCTGCTGAGAAAGTTCACCACAAAAAGCTGAATTTTAATCCCAAGGTAAAAGAAGAATAGTCCTCATTGTGTTTAGCATCAGTTTACACAGGCCTGTAAGATGTGCATTCCTAAGGATAATGATTTATGGTCAGAGATCATGCATGGAAAGAGGACATTTCATTTACTTGTCTTTTGCAGAACTACAAACAGCACTTCTCGCTGATTAATAATAAACTTGCTATCCTTCCTTAAGTCACAGATCTCAAATTGGAGTGTTTAATATTAATGGCACCATTCTGTTTGGTGAAATGTGTAATCACACAGGCCCATATTTTCTGGGCCCAACCTTATTTGCTCACACTTGAAATTCTGCACTCTGTTGCATTGCTGATAAGCGTCAGACTCATTTTAGAGGGTATGTTATGCACACTCTGGCCCACGATTGGCTGCAATCCCTTGCCTGTCATCATGCAACTCCATAAAGTGTCTTGAAATGGGAGAAATCTGGCCAACAGCATCTCAGTGTCATATAATTATCAGTCAGTAATTACCCACACTGATTACCAGTCAAATTAAACAGGGAGTTTGAAGATGTGTTTGTGTATACACGTGTGGGTGGAGCTGGCGGTTCATCTCTGCCCAGACTCTTCAGCAGTAGGAAGTGCAGGTACTATATTATCTCTAGTAACAATGCTACCAGAGAATTCCTAGCTAGAGCACAGAGAAAGAAACTGGACCTCAGTCCAAACTGATTTAAAAGGAAGGAAAAAAAAAAAATTTTTTTTTCCTAACTTGGCTTTGGTTCTTATTTAACATCAAGGGGAGCTATCGCTACTGGAGGCTCTATACTGAAAGCTACTGCATTCACACAAGCTGCTCTGTTTCTTTTCTGTTGCCTCTTGGCCAACTGACAGTCCATTTCTGGGCTTGTAGCAGCTAGATATATATTACTGGAGAGAAAGTAAGGTCACAGAACCCAGCCTGATGCTTTTTGCTCACATAGTGGGTGGGTACTCTGACTACAGACTGGAGGAAAGAAACGGGAGCTACAGTTAGAGAATCAGGTAGTAAAAGCCACAGCTGACTCAGCATTTAGCCCTTTAAGGATCTCCAGAAACTTAATGAATTACATTATAGAAGAAAACATAAACCAAACTTGACTATCCTTGTAGCTGAGCTCCTCACAAGTATAGATTACTATATGTTTGATATCCTTCTGATACAGGTAGCAGATTTTTAACTAAGACTTCTACTGATGTTCTATCTGGCTGCTGCATCTATCAAGGTAAATCAGAATATCACCCACAATGGCATTAATCTTATACCTGGGATTTTTAACTAGATGAACTTGTAGTGTAGCTGGATTCTTCTAATCAAAGCATTGGCAATAAGGGGACTTGTGGACAAGTGCAGAAAATAGAGACACCACTGTGATCATCATCAGTCCCTTTACAAGGGGATTATTTCATAGATCCTGTTATTACTGAGAGCATCCAAGCTTTTCTGAGAGGCAAACCAGCTTCATTCCAAAGTGCACCTGAAGTAGACATGTCTATTTCCAGACTTCAGAAGGGAGAGAATAAAAGTTTGTGGCATCCTTTAAAAGGAGCAGTTAGAGGACAGTAACCCATACCTATAGATACTGCACTTTGCTGTGAGCCCTTTCCAATAGTAGTCTCTAAAGCCTATTTTCAGGACATTAGAGGTTGCATATGGTGAACTCAGGTGCTTTCTGGAGTAGGCAGGGGTATTTTTGGATGTTGCCCTGTTAAAACCCACCAATTTTTAATAAAAGGTATGGTCATGGACAAGTAGAACAGAACTGAAAGGACTAAGGGAAAATTGTGGTAAATGCCAAACAGTCTTGGTCATTGCCAGGCAGAGGTAAAAAAAAAGCACACATACAAAAGTTTTGTGGTGGATCAAGATGACTGTCTGTATTATCACAATATTAAAGGTCATTTTAGTTGGAAAGAGGAGACAGGGGACTATCCAATCTGTCTCAATGCAGTGGGAACAGGGATAAAGTGCATGTTACACTTATAGCGATTTCTGGATGAATACTAAAGAAATTCAGCTGGTACAGTGTAATGAAATACCATGTTAGCAAAACCGAGACAAGACCATTTTAGTGCCATTCCACGTGGGTCTCTTCTTCTTGTTAAGGTGGTTGAAGTCACCACAACTTACCTCTAGGTGTATGATGGTCCTGATAAAGGTCGGGTTTCTCAGACGGCTTTAGAGGAAATGCCCATCTCTGTTGATTATGAAAAGTTATACCACTTTCCTTTAAGAAAAGGAAAAGAACTTGGAGTGTTGCTTCAAGCTGTGAATTTAGGATTTTTAAATTTTAGAGTTGGTTTAAGAACTTCTTCTGGCATAACTTGGCCTATAACTCAATTAGTTTGGGTTACTAAAGTATTACACAAAATAGCCATAGCATTCAGACAGATTTCTGAGGTGCAGAGCCATAAATTTTAACATTTTATTTGATGAAAGTAAATAGTGTCATTTTCCACTTTATGAACTCCGTTTGATGTACACTCTGATCTTAAAAAATTTATTGCATTTGAAGAATGGAGAAGATGGGCTGTTGAAATCCTCCATGACCAATAATTTATCAAATCTGTCTCCCGTTTTTTCTTCACATAAAAAAGAGTGTTCTTCTAATGTCTACCAGTGCTTAAAGCTAATGGGCTATATTTGGGGTATTCTATTATCTAAGATATGTGACAAATATTAAGTGTTCAAGATAGCTACTGAAAGGGCAACGTGATTTATTATTAATCAAAAGAATAAATCAGGTTTTCCTCTCCTATGCCAATCCTTGTCTATTTAATAGTGTTACTAATATTCCAGTTCTCACATCTCATTGTTACTGGAGCTCCAGATATTTCTGCTCCTGTGGGCTTTTAGAGTGTTTTCACACTCAACATCTAGCTCCTTAGAAAAGGGACAGACATTTTCTCTGGTGCAGGGCTCAAAGCTGCATGATGATAACAGAATATTAGGCTTCAGTGTCAATGTTGCATTTTTTTAACACATTTTTTTTTGTTCCAGAAAAACCTTTTTTGCCCAGGCAAGTCACACTTTTGTGTAGCAATGAGCCACCTAGAAGCACAAGGTAGCTGCATGCAAGTCAGACATGGGACTTAATGAAAATGATAGCTCCAATGATAAAGATTTCTCTCCAGCTGAGATCTGTAATGGAAAAAAGACAGTTGTTCCTACCATGTCCAGTTCCTGGGAGGCAGGCACACAGTTTTGCAGAGTGTCCCAGAGGAACACTGCCTCTAATAAACAGATGTCTGAGAAGCCTTTCAGGAGTGGAATGAAAGAGGTAATAGATCTTTATGGCAAAACTAACCTAAAATATGGCTATTGTCACTGCCTCATCTGCTAATTTTCTCTTAACATGATAGGATTCAGATCCCCATGTACCCATCATAAGCAGAGGCAGCCCTAATTCCATGAATTCATATTACCCTGATGGTCAGAATGTGATCCTAGTAAGTTACAAGCTGGGTCTTTCTTGCAGTGTGGTGAAAGAAGGTCAAATATCACCAAAAAAAGCTTTCAGGAGTCAGAATATTGTCGTCCATAGTATATGACTGCTGGGGAACACTTTTGAAGGCAACAAAAGATTTCAAGCTGGAAAGACATAATGCCTCTTGTTGCTGGAAAGCAAGTTGAAAATATGACTATTGTTCATCACTCTGCTCCTCCCTAAGCATCCAGTTAGAGGATACAAGACCCAATGAACCTTTGATAGAGGTCAATGTGGCAACAGTTATGTGAAGAAACACTGCTTTGATTTATGATACTTACACAAATAAACCAACAGTGTCAGATTGGGAGGAGGGCTGTGGAAATCAGACTTAGTCTGTTACATTTTTTGTGAAATACAACTGAGTTTGGTGCTGCCAGTTGGCTTTTCTCCCACAAGGGAGGATCCTATTTCAAAGAAAAATGTAATTTCTGCTAGTTGAGGGGTTGGGAGTAGAGAATAAGGCAAAGAAGAAAAAAAAAAAAAAGCTTTTGACGAACTTGTTTTGTGATTCTCATTGTGTTTCCCCTGATCCTCAGTGTCCAGCTCCTCACTAGGAAAAGAAATTTGATTAATGACACCATGACTACTCTAAGCCAGCAAAAAAGTAGATAGGAGAATGAGCATAAAGTGCTGCTGAACATCCCAGCTCAGTCTGCAGGACAGCTACCGTGCCAAAAGGGCTAATGGTGCTTCTGTCCAAGCACAGGGAGGAGTCATTTCCCTGCAAGCCACCAACACCCACCCTCCCCACAGGACATAGCCAAGATGCATCAGTGGGAGCTCTTTAGGGAAGAGAGGACATTCACAGTCCCATCTTTCTTCCCTCTCACCCCCTCATACTAACGCCTTCCCCACCACTCCCAGGCTTAACCTAAATTTCTCAGAGAAGAGGAAAGCTGATTTCTCTCTTATCTTCGTTGCAAGCAATCTTTAACCCTGGTCAGTCCACAGATCATTGCTCAAAGGCATATTGCCACATAATCCACCTTCGCCATCCAATTCAAGCATCCCAAATTTTACTCAGGAGATGCTTAATTCTTTGACCAACTGAAATTCTTATGTGACTAGCTTTAGATATTCTGATCTATCTGAAGTCACTGATGCCATATGGGGATTTTAATCCTCATTCCTGCCCATGGTTTGAAGTGTATTTCCATCTGTATTGCTAAATTAAGATAGCATAAGGAAAGGTAGAAAACAAGAGGAAGAAAACATAAAGAGGATCTTCTTAAATATAGCCTCAGGTCTGATGCAAAGATTTCACTGTGAAGATATAAACACTTTTGTTGTTTTATTGTGTATTTTAGGAGAGAATAATGTCTTAATTCTGGGCCTGTATTCACTTGCCTTTGAGATGTTTAGAAGCCTTGCTCCCTGCCACAATATAATTATACAGCACAGAATAATTATTTTACAGTCAATTAAGTACACTAAATGTGCATATTTAAGAAACCTGATTTAAACATCATCTCTACCATGCTGCATAGAATACCACAATTCTTCCATCTGAACCAGAGACCAATTACATTGCTAATGAAGCTCAGTGGTTCAGCCATCTCCTGGAGTAGTGCTTGAAACTTTGTTTTCTCATGGAAATTATGAGTGCTAGACACCATAACAGGGTGCGACTCCAGGTTTCTACTGATTCTGTAAGCCAAAAAGGAAATTCTTCTATGAAGTTCTCTTATATTAGCTCTACAGATCAAGCTGGGTGCCTCCAAAGAGAGACCCTGAACACAGAAATCCCTGGGAAATTATATCTTGACAACCCCTCACGTGACAGTTTGGACCAATAGTAACATCAGGCTCTGGGATCTTCTCATTCTTCACTGGCTCCTTTCATTGTCTCTAGGAGGCCCATTTCTTTTCTTATTTCTACGGTGTTGCAGCTTCTGCTCATGATGGTAACTTCCCTTATCTTCTGGCTTGAACTGGATCTGGAGAATATCTTCTACTTAACTAGGTAAAAGTTCAACCTATCTAGGTGGAAGTTCACAGCTTGTGGCCTAAGGCTTCAACAAACTTAGCTAATAAGGTTAAGCAAGTTATGCTAAACAAGTTCTACAGAAGTAGTACACCAAATGTCAGCAGTGTGCCCAGCTGGCCAAGAAGGCCAAGGGCCCCCTGGCCTGGCTCAGAACTGGTGTGGCCAGCAGGAGCAGG
>JAAGNO010005674.1:0-16805 GCA_033439905.1 Ceryle rudis | reverse complement strand
AAATGTCTTTCCTGAGAGAGTGGTGAGGCCTTGGACCAGGCTGCCCAGGGAGGGGGTGGAGTCACCATCCCTGGAGGTGTTCAGACAACATCCAGATGTGGCCCTTCAGGACATGGTTTACTGGTCCTGATAACGTTTAGTAGATGGTTGGACCTGATGATTTTGAAGATCGTTTCCAAACTTAATGATTCTATGGTTCTATTAATCACACAACAGTTTCAAGCACCAGTCTCATAGCTTTTTCTGCTGAGTGTATGGCCAAAATCAAAGCTATGGAGAAGCTTCATAAAGCTTACTGCTTCAGTTCACAGAGTAAGTTTTCGTATGACAAAGAAGTACATTTTTCAGTCACGTATCCTATCAGTCAATGAAAATGAACGTTTTTGTAGCAGACCAAAATCATGGCATGCATAAGTAGTTGGTTTTTATTAATGGCTGAACAATGGTTTATGAAAACTTTTATTAGGAAAAGTAACATAGTCATTTAGAAGTGAACCAGTGTTATGGGAGTTTCTCCAAATGTTGTATAAGACTAGAAGGATGATTAATATTATGGCACACATACAATTCTATCACCTTTTCTGAAACAAAAGTACTTTTCAGTCTATGGAATAACTGATACGCATGTAAATAAAGATACCAGTACAAGAAGGAAAGTGTTTTTCAGCTGTTTTCCTCCTTAGCATCCTACTGCACTACTAATATAGATATCTGATTTGGTATTAGACTAAGAAAGGGATGCAACTGACTTCGAACTAAAGCAGAACAAGAACAAATCAAAACAATGAACTCCTCCTCCTCCTCACATTGAAAATATTAGACTAAATCCTTTCAGCTAAATTTGAGACATTCTCTCAACTAAGTCCCACACCATCTAGTTTCATGGAGGTTCTGGTTCTACAGAGCTTTCTCCAAGAATATATAAAGGAAAACAAACACAAAAACCAGAGACAAAGTAAATCTTTTAATGAAACACCTTATTTATTTATTTATTTTTACTTTAACTTCACCTTAATTGCTTAATATTTACATGTTTTTACCTTTGTGACTTACTCACAGTAGGCAAACACAGAAATGAGGAACACAAGACAAAATGCCATCAACCACTTGGGACTTTTATATTTAGCAAGGCAGATGCTCTGTTAGTAGCACCTGGCTCCACTCAACAATGAGAATACAGCTGTATTATGGAGGAGGAGTAGGAAAAATTGTACTACTGCAAAGTACCTACCCTGTTCTGCGATCAGTCCTCATAAATCTCTCCCAGAAAATCTGTCACATTAGACATTTGTAAAAATATGGGTATTACTCTGTCAGTGCTGTCAACAATAAATGGCAAGGGTGGTCTCTCTTGATTCACTGGGATGCTCCCAGCTCACATAACCAGAAGCCTGGTAACTTCTTTTAAGATTCCTAGAATTCTCTCTCACTTTTTAGCTCCTCAAACAAAACATCCTTTTCTTCATTCAAGTAAGAAATGGATTTAGGACATATTCCTGAAGCAACCAAGGCTGCCCCTGGTTTTTATCAGGAACTACCAGCCCAGTAGAATGAGTATTCAGGGAGATGAATTGGGTGTGGGGTGAAGGAAAAGAGAGGAATAAACAAAGACACTGTCAAGGCTTTTCTGGTACAAAATGCTAATGATGTTCTTGGAGTTCCCTGATAACTCTGTCAGATGCTCCATTACTGGGAAAAAATCTTCCCATCCAACAGCATGCTGATGTTGTCAACTGGAGTCAGAATTGGGAAGCAGTGGCACGTACAAAATACAGAGTGAGGGCAGTTTTGTTCTCTGGGGTTCAGGTAAAGCATTAAACCAAAAGTTTTTCTGGTATGACTATCAGAAATACAGTCACGGTACCTATGTGTGAACAAGCTGGATGAGGTGTGTGCAGCAAGTCAATGGGTTCTGTTCCTGACTGTACACATAGAGCTTTCTTGAGCTGCTGTATGGCGGAAAAAAGATGAGCAAGCAACTCACTGGACTTACTGAAAACATTTTGTCAACTACTTGTAGATTTTTTTATGTAACTTAAATATTAAGAGAGGCTTTGAATCCAGCTGCTCAGAGCAGACATCTCCCAAAGTTGAGAAAAAAAAGGGGAAAGAGGTTAACCCCATTTCCTGATTCAGGTGTCAAATGATTTCTACATTCTTTTAAATTTACACAAAAGATTAGCAACATCTGTCACAGGGTGCTGAGAGCTCTCCGCTAACTCTGGAGACCAAAGCATTCTTGTTTTTTTGCTTTGAGTGGATATGCTGTTTCGACTCTGTAACATTAATTCTCTACTCACATGCAATAAAATTCCTTTAGCTAACCTTGAAATAAAACCAGATTGATTAATTCTGACATGCAGTATTGAAATCAACACCCTGCTGTGGGAGGGGTGTTGAAGAAGGGCCTCTATCTTAAATGAAATATTGTTTCCCTTGTGTAGCGAAGAGATTAAAATCCTCAAAATGCAAACTCTGGCAAATTGATCATCAAGGTAAAGAGATAGCAGGGACTTGACCTTTCAGCCAAGCACACCATCTTTTCTATTTCTATTTCTATTAAACTTTTATTTGTTGAATGCTGCCAATTACTGGAGCCAGGCCATTGCTTTCATCCAGCTGCCTTCCTGTCATTCAGCACTGGTAGTGTAAATACTGGATGAAAAGGGATGAGCTGAACTGAAGATGGAAAATTGCTATAACCCATAGTCCACACTGGAGGAATTGTGTTTGTGATGTGGAGCAACCCTTACGCCTTTGCACGAGTGCAGGACAGCTCCAGTCCTCGGGTGGATCGAAGTTCTCAGGCAGGAGTCTAGTGGTACCGATGTTACAGTATAAAAACAGACCATGCTCACTCAGATAAAGGAACAGACCACTCCCATTCCAGCTCAAGACCAAGTGATAGCAAAACAAAATTCCAGACACTTGCCCGTGTGAGCATAATAGCAGTTCTGGAGGGCTTAGTAACTCCAGAGTGTGCTATAGTTCTCTCTCCTAAAGGTGGTCTGGGAGCATATGAGCACCTTCGCACCTGTGACTCTATAATATTCGCTATAAAAGTCCATATCCTGGGAAAGGAGTCACAATAGTCTACACGTGAGCTCCTCAAAGGTGATTTTTATAGCATAAGGCCTTGATGTCAGTGTACATTTTGCACACTCACTGCATCTTTTCCAGCTGCTAGAGCCTGACCCAAGCTGCATCAAAATGATCCTTTTTTCAAATGTAACTGTGAAAGAAACTCTATCAAAGAAAGACTTTGTATGTAAACAGCCTTATTCCATATCCGAGTAGTTGATATTCACCTAGAAACTCTCTGGATAAAAATTTAAAGTGCAAGTACACTACAGAAAACCAAAACTGAAATAAAATGAGAGGACTAGGGCAGTTACGATTAAGCACATAAAAAAATCCCCTCTAGAAGGGTAGAAGATTAAGAAGGTTTCAGAACAGAGAATTAGGACCTGAAGAATACTAGAAATACAAATACCTGTGGAATTTACCCTGCTCCCCAGTAAGTATGACTTTTAACAAAACAAATATATACTGTGGTCGGGTTTTTTTCCCCACGGGACACCTACCTCCTCCAGAGCAACAGGGGGGATTGTGTCTGTGGATGAATCAGGCCTGTGGAGTAAAGGAGGCTGTTGTTTGTGGGTTTGCCTCCTTCAATTTGATTAAAACCTTGCCAAGCAAATTCTGGCATATCTGTACTTTATAAAAATTGCTCCTCCAGATGGTTATTATTCAGCTTATGGGGGAGGCACTGGGGAAGTTGTTTAGGAATCCAGAACTTTTGCGTGCACATGTCATCAAATTAATAAGGACTGTTTTTCTGAAAGAAGAGCTTGATTTGATCTGGTACAATGTAGGGGCCCCAAGACAGGGGTGGAAATTGCAGAGTGATGTCAGTGTCTGCCGCTTTCCTCCTGCTGTACGTACCTTGCATTGGCTCTATTCCATCAGTGCCACAGAGGCACCTGGTATGAGGTGAGGATGTAGGACATAAAAACTGCATTAAGGGGTCACACCAGTGATCCAGCTAGCCCAGGAGCTCCCGAGAGTCTTGGCTGGGGACTCCTGCGGGGCCAACAACATATTCACGGTGACTGTTAGTAGACAGTGTTTGTCAGCTCCCTCTGTGATTGGTGGAGAGAGATGGAGACTCCTGGCAAGGGCAGTTCAGACCAAGTTCACACCTCGGCCGCCCTGAACTGTCCTTTAGGGGACTGGATTTCCCTTCATTGCCAGCAGAAGGATGGCAGCAAAGGGAGGCTCACTTGAGGTACCAAGAGATACTCGCAGCCCTTCTTGACAACACTTTCTCCACTGACACCACTCATCCTGCTACCGAATGAAAGTGCAAGTGGAGATATTTCTAAATTTCCTTTGACAAAAGAAGAGCTCAAGCACATTTCTGGAGTTGGAGCACAGGTCAAACTGTTCTACCCGAGCCCATTGAGGAAGACAAAAGTGCAAGTGTGTTATCCTTCAGATGGAGAAATTAGCCAGGAATGGGTTTCTCTGTGTTTAGATTTTCATAGCAAACCACTTCCCAGTGCCAGATTTTGTTGTGGTTTATTTTTCTCTTTTAATGCACACTCAGATTTTTATTTTAGTGTCTTTCTTTACTCAGATTTTTTTTTTTTTTTTTAAGTGAAGGAGGAGAGGGAAAAGAAGTGAAAGATTGGAGAGACTGTTTTTATCACGGTTTGAAAAGACCGAACATCTCTGTGTATAGGGGAGGATCCACAGTTTTCTTGCTCTAAGTCTGTTGCTCAGATGGACTAGTTGCATTTAGAAGTTCAGATGTGGCATGTTCCGTATATAGCCTATGATGAAGAAAATTTGCTTGGATAAATTTCACATAAAAATATTAATTAAAAAAAAAAAGTATTCTAATAGAAGCAGTCAACAATATTTTTGGAATATCCAGCACATTATTCTGAATGGCTTATGATGGATGCAGAATCCTATCCTCATATACCCACGACAAAGAGATTCAATATTTCTGGACCTCTGCACACAGGAACAATGACCAAGGATTCATGTAAATACATTGCCACGTGCTTACATCTTTCTTCAGTTACTCAGGTAGTCACATCAGAGCCCTCTTTTAACTTGGGTTGGTGAGCAGAAGGCAGCAAGTGTTGAGTTTCTCAACAAATTTGACAGATTCGTCTTTGGCTGGGCTTTGTCTGCTTTGTTTATTTAGAAGATAAGCTTTTTGAGTCACAGACTGTCTATTTCTCCAGGTACAATTCTGATCCAGTGAAGCTAGATTTATTGTACCTTTAACAGGGGCTCAGGCAGAGCCTGTTGTGTAGGAAAGAACATCTAGCTGCTGCAGGAGCACTAACAATTATTAATAATAATTGATTTCTGTAGACAAGGAGTGGTGAGTGAGCCCACCAGGGGAGGTGCCTTGCTAGACTTGGTATTTACAAACAGAGAAGGATTGGTGGGTGATGTGGTTGCTGGAGGCTGTCTTGGGCTTAGCGACCATGAAATGATAGAGTTCTCAATTCTTGGCCAAGTAAGGAGGAGGGGCAGCAAAACTATTACCATGGACTTCTGATAGGCAGACTTCAACCTGCTTAGAGCACTGGTTGAGAAAGTCCCTTGGGATACAGTCCTAGAAGGCGAAGGGGTCCAGGAAGGCTGGACTCTTTTCAAGAAGGAGCTCTTACAGGCACAGGAGCAGGCTGTCCCCGTGTGTCGTAAGACAAACTGGTGGGGAAAACGACCGGCCTGGCTGAACAGGGAGCTTTTGCTGGGACTTAGGAGAAAGAGGAGAGTCTGCCACCTTTGGAAGAGGGGCAGGCTACTCAGGAAGAGTATAGGGATTTATTTAGGTTGTGTAGAAAGAATATTAGGGGGGCAAAGGCTCAGCTAGAACTTAGCCTGGCCACTGCTGCAAGAGATAATAAAAAGCATTTTTACGAATATATTCACAACAAAAAAAGAACCAGGGAGAATCTCCATCCTTTTTTGAATGCGAGGGGGAACATTGTGACCAAGGATGAGGAAAGGGCTGAGGTACTGAATGCCTTCTTTGCCTCAGTCTTTCATAGTCAGACCAGTTATCCTCACGTTATTCAGTCCCCTGAGATGGAAGATAGGGATGGAGAGCAGAATAATCCCCTCACAATCTAGGAAATAGCAGTGAGTGACCTGCTAAGACAACTGGATGCTCGTAAATCTATGAGGCCGGATGAGATCCACCTGAGAGTGCTGAGGGAGCAGGTGGAGGAACTTACCAAGCCTCTCTCCATCATTTATCAACAGACCTGGTTAACGGGGGAGGTCGCAGATGACTGGAGACTTGCCAGCGTGACACCCATCTACAAGAAGGGCAGGAAGGAGGATCTGGGGAACTACAGGCCTGTCAGCCTGACCTCGGTACCGGGAAAGATTGTGGAAGAGTTCATCTTGGGGTTATCAGGAGGCAAGCACAGGACAACAGGGGGATCAGGCCCAGCCAGCATGGGTTCATGAAGGGCAAGTCCTGTTTAACCAACTTGATCTCCTTCTATGTTCAGGTGACCCACCTAGTGGATGAGGGAAAAGTGGTGGATGTTGTCTACCTGGACTTCAGTAAGGCATTTGACAACATTTCCCACAGCATTCTGCTGGAGAAGCTGGCAGCTCGTGGCTTAGTCAGATGGAGTCTTGACTGGGTTAAGAACTGGCTAGATGACTGAGCCCAGAGAGTTGTGGTGAATGAGGTTAAATACAGTTGGTGACCGGTCACAAGTGGTGTCCCTCAGGGCTCAGTTTTGGGGCCAATCTTGTTTAATATCTTTATCAGTGATCTGGATGAGGGGATGGAATGCGCCCTCAGTAAGTTTGCAGATGACACGAAATTAACTGGGAGTGTTGATCTGCTTGAGGGTAGGAAGGCTGTGCAGAGGGATCTGGACAGGCTGGAGCAATGGTCCAAGGTCAGTGGGATGAGGTTTAACAAGGCCAAGCACCGGATCCTGCCCTTGGGTCACAGCAACCCCAGGCAGCGCTCCAGGCTTGGGGAACAGTGGCTGGAAAGTGCCTGGCAGAAAAGGCCCTGGGGGTGCTGCTGGGGGACACCCGGCTGAGCATGAGCCAGCAGGGTGCCCAGCTGGCCAAGAAGGCCAAGGGCCCCCTGGCCTGGCTCAGAACTGGTGTGGCCAGCAGGAGCAGGACAGTGATCGTGCCTCTGCATTCAGCCCTGGGGAGGCTGCACCTTGAGTACTGTCTCCAGTGCTACTCCCCTCAAAGATGTTGAACACTCACCTAACATCTTCCTGCCCAAAGAGTATAAATATACTCAGACTGTACATGGACTGCCTGGATATCCCGATGAACATGTGAATGCATCACTGAATTCTGCCTGGCAGAAAAGGGGTAGGTAAATCTGGCACACATCAGGTGCTGACTTGCTGAACAGTTGCTGCAACTGAGCGTTTGAGCAAGAGCAGCAGAACAAAATACCCTTTTTGCTGGTTTAATACCCATGCAAAGAGGATTGAATGTCACTACTTGACCTCTTAGCTGGCACATCCCCTATGACTACTTACTTACCTGCTTTGGCAGAATTAAAGGCATAAATTGATGCTATCATGATAGGTAGCCATGGATTTTAGGGTGTGGTAAGCACTCGTCCCCAGACTTGGTAGGGCACAAATTTTCCTCTCTGAAAACTGGAAGAAAATTTAGAATTTTATATGCATGGAAGTATAGAGAATTGTTATCACTGTGTCCTCATACCCTCTTAACTCTGTAGCAGAAGAGTATAGCAGAAAATATGATACAGATGAACAAAATAGATATGAATGAAACTACACATTAGGGGAACAACAACAGTAGTAGCATAAAAAAATGGGATACATCCATATTATATGCCAAAGGCATTGCCCTACATCTGTTTTACAGTGCAGTGCATAGGCTCCTGAACTCAGACAATACCTGAGAAAAAAGGCTTCTAGAGCGAGAGTTATCTGCTGGAGGAAACGGAGAGGAGGTTTCCAGTGGATAGCTGCAGGTGTTTAACACTGGAGGAGGTACAGGAGGCAAAGATCAGGAAAGGAGAGAGATTCTCATGCTCTGACCTACCGCAGCAGAGAGGCAAGCACATATTGACCTAAAATGTGGAAAAGAGAAATACACTCGGTGAGAGGAAAACAGCTGCCAGCTGGAGACTTTCAGAGTGAGTTTTAAATATTGCTGAGACTACATTGCTCAGAAGTTAACAGAATCTTCTGGGCATAACATTTCATTTAGCGCGCTGCATTGAAGTGCTGCAGCTGCCTGCAAGGATGGCAAAGTTTCTTACAGAGGCTTGTGTGTTACACCCATCACTGTGATATCTGGTAAGTCTGTGCATACGGTAATCTGACATGCATCTCCCAAGTTATTCCTCCTTCCAGTCGAGTAATTGTGTGTGCATTATTAATGGCTACATCTTCTATTCTCTTGGCTTTCCTTTCTATTGTACTTCCCTTATTAAACCAGGAGCAAATTTAGAAATAGCTGGGAAGTTCTTCTTCTACAAAAATCTTAACTAAAATAAATCTACATTGTTTTCATAGCCAATTGCAATTGAAACGTGTGAGGCTTTTACCATAAACCTGAAGTATTTTGATTAAAAATACAATTGCTACAAGTTTCTGTTTTACTGAAAAGCTATTTTTTTTCCTTATAGGAAAAAAATAATGCCTCGCACAATTACTTAGTCAAATTGAATAAAAATTAGCTTCTTACTATAATACCCATCTATCACAGCAACTTGTAAACCTGAAGGATCTCAGAAGTTAGGCATTACTGGGAAGTAGCTTAGGAAATCTTTAGCAGCATACAAAAGGCAGTGGATGGGTTCAGGTCAGAAATATAATCTTTCAAGTGATATAAAAGAGGGCATTTAAATATAGAATTACTTAAGTTGGAACCTCAGCCTTGGCACAGGCTTGCATCTTGCCTGAAGGTGATGTTCAACATGCCAAAATCCTTTTTCTCTGTCTGAGTGGTAAGCAAGTAGGTGTGAAGATGAGCTTTAATAGGTCTGCTTCCTGGTTATTTACAAACGTCCCAAATCTTGGTAATTTTTCACTGTGTGTCAGAAGGATCAAATATCAGCGAAATGCCTTTGAGAACGTCAGAATGATTGAAAAAACAAAAGCTGTAAATATGTGATAAAGCATATGTGATAAATTTTATTAGGGTTTTGTGAGGGTTTTTTTTTACCTTTTTTATTGTAACTGAGAAAATCTGTCAAGGATTTTATTTAGGAAGTTTTCAGAGGCCTGTTAATTCAGTGTTCTGTTTAACTGTGGCTTCTGCGTGCAGCTGCAGAGCATTATTGTGTCAAATGTATTAAAATGAGGCACTGATTTAGTAAGAAGGACTCTGCAGGAACAGATGAAAGCAATCTCTTGAAAAAGAGGGAAATACACTTTCCCAGAGCTTTTGAAAGGGACACTTTGACAATGCACAAAGCAGTTCAGAGACCCAAATGAAAACCCATAAAGTCCATACCAGGTAGTTGTCCCTCTGCCCTAATTCAGTACTCCTCTCATTCAGAAGAGATTATCAGGGGGGTTGGACTCAATGATCCCCAGAGGTCCCTTCCAACCCCAAACATTCTACAATTCTAGGTGTTTACCTTAGGTCTGAGTTCAGTCGTTACTGATTTCACCAGAAGTTAAATCCACACCTAAGTCAGCAGCAAATACGAGAAATACAAAATCCATTGTGAGATACGAAAAAGCAAAGGTTTTTCACAAGGAGATAGGACAAAAGTATGCCTCTTGGTCTCGAAAATATGATCCTTACACTACAGGAAACCTGAACCTTCACAGGTATGTAGGCCCCTTGGTCCTAGCAATATCACATTTAAACGCCCCTCAAGAACCAGAACAACACAGTGCCGAGGTATTTAGGCAGCTAATGGTGTATACCATGTTGCCTAGTAGGTGTTCTGAACTAGGTAATGCACCTCGTTCTGGCTGTTCTGAAAAAAATACATTGCATTTCAATAAGTCACAATCCTTACAGCAGTGATCATGTTGCACTACAAATGCTTTCTTGTTGAAAGTGTCCTATTCAAATAAGTATCATAGGGGATGTATAATAACATGCTGTGCATCTGTTCACTGTAGCTACGGTTGGATTAATGGAATGTGAGACAGTGTGCAATACTTTGATTTTCCTTTTCTCATAACTGTTGATTTGCAAAAACTAAACAACATAGCCCTGAATAAAACCACTTTAAAATAGGCTATGTATTGGGTGTGATATAAATAATGTGACAAGATGAGACATTACTTTACCATTTCAGCAATTTGGAAACAATTTCAATAGAAGAGTAGCATGTTGCCACCCACACCGTCTATTTTCCCTGCTCTTATTATTTTTTTTTTTCTTTTTTTTTAATAAGGTACGGGCTTATGATTATGGAGATACTATTGTGTTTCCAGAAAGCAAAGCCACACAGGCAACCAAGCTTGTATTGATTCACAGAGATTATCACCTCAGGCATCTGAAACTCATTTGCATTCACCTTGCAAATGCGTTTTAAAATCTGTGCAAACATTTAACTTTTTGAAACCTGATAGACTAGGAGGAATAACAAATGAAACAGATCTTATAAAAATAAACCCAGTGACAAGAGGCAAGAAACAGCTTGCCAAGCCAGTCGTATACGCAGGCCTTCTAACTTGCAGTTAAAGTCTTGTAGAGCCAGCTGAAAGATGATGAAGCAGGATGATTTAGTATGACAGTGTCTCATATGTATGCTAAGTAACATGGAGTGGCATAGGAAGGATCCACATCCAGATGTTTCTTGCCTGCTGAGTTAATTTTCCTCTTACAGCACTATCCACCTTGAAATACCTCACAGACATTTTCCATCCCAGTGGACAGTGAGTCCCCTTCCCTGCTGTGAGAGGGCACTTAGCACATATGCTCTGCCATGGTCCATTGCCAGCATTGCAGAGAGTTGACATAAGGCTCAGTTTTCAACCTGGAAGGACAGAGGACCGATTTCTACTAGGTCCCTTTCCTTCAGCCTGCCTGTCATGTGGGAAGTTAGGATTTGCCAAGACAACAATCTGAGATTGGGACTGCAACTGACTTTCCCTTAAGTGAAGACACCCTATGAAGCCTGGGAAAGTGTCACATGACAAAAGGTTCTACGGATAATGGATGGTAAAGTGGCAACCGACTAAGGACTGAGTCTGAGAAACTTTATTGTAATAATAGAACTTGACAATCAGTCAGTGTAACTAAGACTAAACAGAACACAAGCAATCTAAGTGTGAGCGAAAGGGAAAAGGTCACTTGCCATGTAAGCAAAGTGCAACATTGCGAACAATTACTGTTACCCCTGACGAGTCTAGGAAATTGTTGATTCTCCATCATGAGGTAGGAATTTTTCCTTCATCAGGAAGCACCCCTGGACCAGCCAATGAAAGTTACCTCAAGTTAGCTTTAGGGTGAATCATGTTTATGGGATTGCATCTTCTCTGTTCAGTCGTATAACCGACAGGTTGACAAAGACATGTCCTTTACATACAAAGCTGGACACGTCTCAACAATGTTAGTGATCTGCAAATAGTTACATGCAGTTGATCACAGGTTTCTTTGTGTGACTTGGCCCATTCAGCTGTGCAAGTACATCTTCAAGTGTTTTCCATTATCCCATGCTACACCTCCAGTCGGGAGCATCTCCCCACAGAATGGTGTAGGAAAAGTGTCACCTCATATTTAAAAACATTGCAGCGGTCACAATATCACTGCCTCCATTTTAAGACTGGACAAAACCAGTCTTGACATAATCTAAGGTCTCCCATGCTTTTCCCAAAACTTTGAAAGTCCAGTTCAAAATATCCAGCAGCCACGTAGTCATACGGGACCGATCCATCACTCAGTGTGAGTCCTATGAAGAATGCACCCATAACCACCAGGCTACATAAGATGTCTTGTCAATTGGTCCTTTTCCACTCGATGTAAAAATTGGCTGAGCCACCAGGGAAGCAAATGCATCTCTGTGAGCTCTGGGAAGGCAATCTCCATGAGGTAAGGAGGACATCTCACAAAAGCAGAGCTTTGCACTTCCTACAGCCCACTCAAATAGACTAACCAAAAGAATATAGGCCGGCTCTTTTCACTGATAGGCATGTGTGTGGAGACTGAGTTGCTTTTTCTTGTCATTTTTCTCAAAGCCAGTAATTTTGTATAGAAATTTCAAATTTTTAATGAAATGTTTAGGAAATCCTTTGCCCTATGATATCCTCTTTCCAGCTGCTGCAGTGGAGAGGGCGGCTCTACAGCCCTTCTCCTTACTATGTATACTTTTGGTAATTAAGGCCCTTTTAAAACTGGCTTGTTCTTTTAGCTGAACTGAAGGGACTGGAGCAGCGATGAATGTCTCTTCTACTCAGCAAAAATTTGATTTTGTTTTTTACATTTGTTTAGTGACTTACACTTCCTGGCTTTGTTTTATGGTTTTTTTTCCTCTTAAACTCTAGCTCTTATTTGCTATTTCTCTTCTACGTTATGATTTTATATCAGACAATACAATGATGTTTAATTTATACCAGCATTTATAGCTTCTCTTGTTTGGTGTCTATTTTTGTTGTGTCTTTTCTTCTTTTTTTTTTGTTAGTTTTTGTTTGGTTGGTTGGTTTGTTGCTGTTTGTTTTGTTTTTGTGGGTTTTTTTGTTTGTTTGTGGGGTTTTTTTATATTTTAGAATATAAATTTATGGATAAACTATGACAGCAGAGAAGTTAGCTAACAGAAAAGTTAGCAGTAGTGAAGGCCACAATGGATTAAAACCCCAGACTAGACGTTCTCGGGCATTTGTGTGGAGAAGCTGTAGCAGTTTATTCATTGTGTCTGAATGCTGGTAGCAGTGGGTTGAGCCGTTTCTGCTCCAGAGCCAGACATAGTGGCCTGTTGAGACATTAAACAAGAGGGACGGTGTGGACGTCTGGTTGAATATATAAAGCTCTGGACATTAAGACCAATGTGCTAGCTAGGTAGTTAACCACCTGTTTTAAAGGTATCTGCAGGCTCCTCCTGAGGGAAAGGTACAGAAAAAAGTGGTTTACTAAGACAGTCAACATCGTGCTGCTTTTGCTGTTCAGGATGAAGTCTTATAACACAGAAAACACATTGCTTTGAAGTTTAGGCAATTTCACTCGGTCTTCTTGACTCTTTCAGTATTGTTACATGATCTGGTAAAAAAAATTTTATTGTGCAAGTGTAGATCATTAAAAAAAACCCCAAATCTATGTGTTTAGTCTTCAGAGTCGTTTCTGTGTAGCAGTGTTATAGGGGACTGTACATGCCTATAACTTGAGGAAACATCTGGGAGGGACAGCAGCGTCTGTTAGCAGGTGTCTAGCTTTTACAGACAAGCACCCGGCCTCCAGTGAGTTTTGGTGCAAGTGTATTAAATCTCTGGAGTTTTGATACCTTTAGGAAGAAATCACGTGGATCTTACGTGTTACCTTGATTACAGTCAAAACCTGAGCAAAGTCCCAGAGTGTCCTCTTCTCTCCTGCTTCCTTCCTCAGCACTTCCTGAGAGATATAAATACAAAGGCTGCCCTACTAGGTAGCCTGGTATTTGCTGTCTCTGAGGTTCAAAGGAAGGCAGAATTCCCCCCCTGGTTTCATGCATTGAGATGCCTCTCTGCAAACCCCCACCCATAGCTTCCTTCCCCGTGAAGGGTTAAAGTCTCTTATGTTTTTGACCTAACTTCATGTAGGCACAAAAGTTTTACTTGTCAGTATAAATAACTCAACCCTCTTAAAATCCTGTTAAACTCTTTTCCTCAACGATTTCCTGTAGCATTGAATTCCATGGGCTGATAATGTGCTACTTTAAGACACTTTCCCTTCTGTTCATGTCACATTTTCTGCCTGCCAAATTCATTGAATTTTCCCTTGCAATTGTGTTATGGGGCTTGGACTGGCTGTGGGGGAGTGCCAGATCTCTTTCCCCTAAACCATCCATTCAGGCTGGTCCTTCTTATACTCCTGCTTTCTAAACTAAATAGCCTTGTTTGTTTTAATCTTTCTCAATATTTAATATCTCTTTCACTCTCGGATGTCTTGTCCATGTAAAGCTTTACTGTCTGTAGCACACTGGATCTTGGAGTTCAGACAAACTGTATAGTATTAAGGGGAAAAAAAATGTATCACCAAATTATAAAATCCTAGTCTCTTCCAATATTTTCTTTAGCAGTTCTTGCTAGTTTTATTATTTTGCCCAATCATTTCCTTGTTCTAAACCCACAGCAGCACGTCAGCCTGCTAACAATGAATGCTAGATCCTGTTCTTGAAACACTCCAGGCAATTTAGTTCTCTAGGTAGTTTAGATCCCTGCAGCATGTGAAGAATACTTAGGGTCTTTCTCCCACCCCATATCACTTCATATTTATGTAATTTAAATTGTAGCTTCCACCCAAACGCATTGTTGGTAGGTTTGAGCTCAGATTCTAGCCAGCTTAAGTTGCTCTCATTTTGTTACCACTGCATTAACAGAGTCTTTCTTTATTCCCTAGAAGTAGAGTCAAACTAAAGGGATAACGGGGTTATATTCACAGCCAATGCATGGACTAACAGTGTACGTTACATTTCTGTATTAACTGAGTGAAGCAGAGATGTTTTAACTAAACTTTTTTGTTTCAGAGTTCGAATTCATTGGAGCTTGAATCTAAAATATCAGCTGGTAGGTGTATATGAATCGAAAGTGAACGTAATGGTCAAATGAAGAAAAGTAATTTAAAACTATGTGTCTCAGTTTTTTTCACAGTGTCTGTTGCCATAGGATCTAAACCATTATGGCAGCCAACATTAGCTTTGAGAAGACTTCAAAATTATCTAATAAAAAGCATCTGGATTTTAGATTAACAGGCTTTCATGCCATTCTTATTAACACCTACCTACCTACCTTTTTTTTCTTGCTTTCAGCAGATTTTTACACAGACCTGACAGGATTTTGTAGCCAACAAAATGAGATGCATCAAAAATTTAACCAGTTTTCATTCCGGGGTCATTACCACCACAGCGTGGACTGCATGAAACACAGGCTCACCAGGTTGTTCAAGGTGCTGATTGCAAGTATCCTAAGAGAATATAGCACTTGTTTTAACTGCCTGAGGTACTTATTAGTATCCTATTCACTGCTAATGAACTGAAGTGACATGTTATATTAACAGCTTGATCCCCAGTAGTGAGATAAACTGGCAATAGATGTTTGTGATCGGCAGGCTGTTTAGCTTCCATTTTTCAGCACCATGCACATCTCTGTCCAACTGACAAGATTACCAGGGTAGTTAACAGCTCGTCAGCTAGTTCCATATTTTCTTTTCTACTAACTGGTGTATGGAAGTGATACACAGTTTTTCTATAAAACATTATGTGTGGAACAGTACCGTATATTTTTTCTGCTTTGGAAATCACTTGTATTTATTAAGCACTTGATGGAGATGAGGTTGATTGAGGTTGCTTTCACATTGCTACCTTCAGAGCATCCCAGGTTTTCAAAGGAATAGTGATTGTTGATTAGAAACTTATGAAAAGAGATGATTATAAACTCATGTTGATTATAAACTCACCTGCAAAGATGGATTAATGAAGACTATAGGGCCTCCAGAAGCCTTCCATTTCCTAAGGTTACATGGCTCTCTTCATTTTGCATTCTATTGAAAGGAAACAGAATTTTTTGCCTTTGTTTTTCAAAGAACAGTCCAAAAAAAATGTAGTTTAAGCATATCAGATACTGTCTGAATCTACAGAGGGCCTGAAATGCTGGCCAAAAAGGGCTGCTGAACAATGCTTCAGTCAGTCAAACTATACGGACAGCATACACTGCAGTATTTTGTAGGAGTCAGACTGCAGTAATCTGTCATGGATAACAGTGTGGTGATTGAGCTGCTTGTGCTTAGAAGCCCATTCCTTTTCTCCCTTACTCCAAATGAGTTTCACTTAGCCCTGAGAGACCATCAGAAGAGGAAGCTCTTGTCTGGGAAGATGCTGAGAACAGAATAGTTGAGCCAAGTCTTTGTGACTAGGGCTTGATAGCCTGGATGCAAGAATGAGCAGGACACTTATGTTGTCCTAGCTCAACTCTAGCTTCTGCAAACTAAGAGAAATTCAACAGTTATGCTCCAGTGACTGAAGCAAGACCATCTGGGTAGACACTATCAATCACCAGTGCCAGCTCATACCTCTTTTGTAAATATTTGTGTATGGATTGCTCAACTCATCAATGAATTCCATTGGAAACATTCACTTTCCTGAAGCCATAAGGAACTGCTGAACCTATGGAATTTACTGCTGGGTTTTGTGAGTGGATTTTTCTTCAGCCCTCTTTCTGGTCAAAGACTGTTAGGAGCAATTTTGTCTGAAATTATGAAAGAGTTGCCTTTCCTTGTGAAGTATCATACACTTTGAGTCTGGAGGAATACCAGCATTAAAAATTTTTATGCCCATGGCTTGGGAAAGGAAACCTGTAAATCTTAACCTGTGAAGGAGCAACAGTTCAATTTTTCCTGAAGAAGCTCACTGGAAAGAGAATATCTGACAATAAACCCAAGTCCTTTCAACTGACTGTAGGCACCTAAGGAAATACCACGGATATCCCCAAATGGTACCTCCCATCTGCTTTACACAGAACAGCATGTTTTTGCCTCCGCAGGGAAATGTTTCTCACCACAGTCCATACAAGGACTTCCTTTCCTGTGAGGGTGACAGAGCCTGGAAGAGGCTGCCCAGGGAGGTTGTGGAGTCTCCTTCTCTGGAGACTTTCCAACCC
>JAAGNO010005673.1:85715-124029 GCA_033439905.1 Ceryle rudis | reverse complement strand
TACTGAATGCCTGCTGCGAGGTTATTATTGGGAGGGAAGGAGAAGAGGGAGGGAGGGAGAAAAAGATCTTTGAACACCTTAGATTGACTGTTTTCTGCCTGTGGACTTGTATTTCTATTGCAGTTTTCCAGTACAAGGTGTGACCTTGCAGGAGAACTCCAGATACCAATTGAGTTTTTCTAAGGTTCCTTAGGCAAATAACTGCCTTTGCTAAAATGCATAACTTAGGGCTGTTTAGGGCCTATACTCCATGAGCAGATGACAGACAACCAGCTAACCAACTTCATTTTCTATTCTCAGAAATACGGGGGCTCAGACACCAGCTTAATCCCTGTCTGTCCCTCCCTCACTCCTCAGCTGAAGTCCTGCATAAGAGAGCGTGGGTTTTGCACAGTCCTAGACCAGCCCATTCCGCTAGACAGACTGATACTGAAAAAAGTTGACCCCATCCATGTTACAGGTGTGTGCCAGCAGGCATCTGAGCATCTTCATGAACACCACCTCAATGCACTGCCTACATGGCAGCGTAAGGTTAAGGCATGGCTCGCCCACCCTCCTCCCAGATGCCGGGAGTGCAAATACCAGCGCCTCAGTACTGCTTGGCTTCGCAGATCTGCTCTTACTGCGAGGCACGACCTGCTAACACAGACACTACACTCCACATCCCCCTGCCTCTAGCAGTGACCTTCAAGTAGACACCAGCGGCTGTCAGATAGTATCCCTTTACCCCGAAGGGGGTATCAAGACTCAAATGACTTCTTCCTCACAAACCAAGTATTTCCTTGCTTTATCTGTCTTAACACACTCTGGCAAACCCTGGACCTCTTTCCCAAGGACATTTTCAATTCCGTAGCAGTTACGTGGCATTTTTTCTGTTGTCTCACTGCCCAACACTCCAGCATACAGCTCCTCTGGGTGTGCCCACACATGCACAGCAGCAATTCTCCAGGAGGCTGGAAAGATATACCTACCTCCCGCTGCTGCTACTCACCTCCCCTCCGGCTATTGACAGGATGGAAATTGCCCACCATACATCCATGTTTGCTTGCTCACAGAGACATTCAAACCCATCGCCAGGGAAAACTTCCCCAATAACATACGCTGCTGTGTCCTCAGGTGAGGAGGGGAGGAGGACTGACCTCCACAAAGTGACCAACCTTATTCTGCCAAAACATCCCTGGAGTCACCATATCAGAGCTTTGACAATGTAGCAGGCATGAAAAATCAGGTCTTCTGTTGGTCTGAGCCATTCATGCAGGCTCTCACACACCTCAGTCTAACACTGCCCAGATCCCAGGAGCTTCCTGTATCAGAGGTATGAGAGAAATACAAATCTCCAGGCTCCAGGGCCTGTCAGCCACCCTAATCCTAAACACTTGGAGGAAAATCCCAGGGAGCTAGAGTGCTCAGTAGGAAATCAATAGACACAGAAATACACCTAGAGCCCATACAATTTATGATAACTTTGAAATATTCACCCAGAGTAATTAGCATTCGGCATCAGTGCCGATAGGAAATAAAGATAGGCAATAATAAGCAAGAGTAAAGATGAGATAAGGGAATGAACACAGGGAAGAATAACATTTTTCTAAATGTGCTCCAGGCACTGTCTCTTTGCCTAATAAGTCTCCCTACCAACCCAGCAGAAATGAAGCAAACAAAGCAGCTGCTGCCTCCTTGCAGAGTGAAGGGAAGGGCAGCCCCATGTTCCTGCCTAAGCCCACGCTAAGTGCAAGGTCAACAGTTTCTGTGTGCTGAAGAGTGCAGGGCAGCCACCCTCCAGCTTACACATGCAAGACTGGCCATAAAAGCCATAATGCAGATGGGAATAAGATTTTTAGATTTTTCTCCAAGCCAGCATTTCCCACATTCAGTGGTTTCTAACCAGAGTCCTTCTATCCCCATGAGCCAGCTGCAATCAGCATAGAAAAGTTACCTGCTGCATTCCGGCCCAGGCTCTGACCACCAGTTATGGCCCTTCCCTGCATCTCACTGCCAGACTTCTCTCCTATATTCCTGTGAGCTTTATACAGCTATAGCTGTGGCAGCCTCCGTTACTTACCCGTAGTCTTGTAACACTGTGCAAGCCCCATCCTAATACACCCTTGGGGTGGGGTATAAGGAACATGCAGTTCAGATTTCCACCATTTTGTGTAAACAAAAAGCAAAACTTCCAGTGTCAATAGAAAATGTCCCTTTGCAGGAAAAAAAAAAAAAATATTGTCACAAATGTGTGACCTTAGAAAATGTTGCCATTTTTTTTGCAGTCTCAAGGAGACTTTTACTACTGGTGGCAGTATAAAATTACTTACAATGTTCTCAGAAAGGGCAGTATGAAACTTGTAGTGATCCATCATGCTAATCAAAAATGAAACCCTAATTTCTGATCTAACAACTACTTTTGCATCCATTAGTTTGATCTCACTTTGGAAAGAAACATACCTCAATACAAGGGCTAGAAAACAAAACAGAATATTGCAATAGCATAGAAATACCCTTTTGGCAGCAGGCAGGAAGCTGATAATTGTAGCCCAAAGCCTGCCATGTATCAGTGGAGGCATAAGAGGTATAAAAATGGTGTGCCTCTAACAGTGGGAAGATGCCCTCAGGGCAGAACTATCTGCGAATGAATATCAGGAGTTTGTACAAGAGATGTAACTTTGCACGTAACCATAATCCATCCAGGAATCCACCTCTGAAGACACTAAGCAGAAACAAACTTTTGGATTCTTTTAACATTCTGCTCTGGATTTAATCTCTGCAATTGTGTATTATTGTTCCACTAATAATGCTTTACACTGTGTGAAGGAGCCGGACTCACTGGTATGTCACTGTATCAGACTGGTAATCTTTGCAGCTCCAGGATTCCTTTTACAAAACATTACTGAGAGCCTGATGCCAAGTATTGCCCAGAAAATTCATTCTTAGGACTGCAGAGTTGTATTTCCCATTGGCCACAGACAGATAGAAGGCATGAGTTCTAAAACATACCCCCTCTGCTGCTACAAATTTCCAGTAACTGATTTGCCACAGTAATTTAACCAGCCACTTTCCTCTTCTATAAAACTAGAATTACAGGACATTTTATCTTCCAGGAAACATTTTCAGGTCTGACCGTAAAGCACTTGGAAATACTTGGACACAAAACATTACATGAGAGCAAGATATTCTACAGAGTACAAGGCTTCAGAGGATACTATATAATGTAGATTACATTATCAAAAAGATATGTCAACTGCACTAGACTCAGAAAAATGCTGCCTTGTCTTGGCAGCTCAAGAACCACACTCTCCTCCAGGCTGTGCGAGTTCAAGAGCCAGGCTCTGCTTAAGGCCACTGCTCACAGGAGGGAACGTTCACTGTTGCTTCGTTTACAGCAATGTCAAATCCAGAAAAAAAATCAAACAAAACAAAACAAAAAACACCAACCCAAAACCCAGCAAGACCACATGAATCCAGTGCATTGCAGCAGGTTGCTGTGCCTCCCTCCCTAACACAACCAGGTCACTCAAGCACACCTGTCATTTGCCACAGGATTTTGGCTACCTGAAGATGCTTTCCCCTCCTCTTCCCCCAGGCTTCCTTTGTAGCACATTTAAGCCACCCCTTCATTCTGAAAATGTGACACTGGTGCTGACTCGTCCCCTTGCAGGGAATCCTGCCTGTAATGCCCGAAGTCATCTGCAGGACCCAAGAGATGCTGCTGTCACACCCAGAGTCGCCAACTAACTTCTGCAGAAGTTTGGCAGGACCCAAAAGGCTGCTGGCAACATGCCTGGTCCCAGAAGACACTGCTGACCAGGGACTCCCTGGGCAGTAGCACCAGCTCATGCGCATGCCCCAGGAGGAACTCAAACCCACCATGAGCCCGAGTGCAGCCACTTCCCTATGTAGCAGCTGTCATAAAGACCTATTAGAAATACAATAAAAATGGGGCCTCTCTCTTTAATTCTTGATGACTGCTTTTCTCTAACTGATGATTTAGTCCACTTTGAATGGAAACTTCTCTTAATGATCCTCAGCTAGACTCAAAAGCACCCTATCTGGACAATGATAAAGTAATTAAAAATAAAACAAATGCAAGCAGAATTAACTTTTTGAAATCACAAAGCTTCCCATACAACAAGAAACTAAGCCTCACAGAGTGCATTGCCCTAATAAGAATCAGAAAAGATGACTACATATATCATTTATTTAATCATAATCAGACAGCATGATATAAAGTTGGACTGAGAGCTGCATGAGGGAATTTATATTACTTCATTATATTGTTCCACAGTCTTCAGCCTGTAAAATGCTTTCCTAATACAGCATGAAGGTAGGTATCGTCAATGCATAGCAATCTTCTTGCTACAAGCTCAGACAGAGACTGCAAGGTAAGTGGCACACTTTTTTTTCCTTCCCTAATTACACAACTACACTTTCCCCAAAGGAGAATCTCAGCCTACAAGTGGCCACACTGTGAGAAGAATCTATTACAGTTGTAACGTTTGACCAAAACCAAACCAAAGTAACACCCCAGTGCTCTGGCTCATGCATTTGTTACAGTTTTTGCCATAAAATATGTACCATTTTTGTATCAAGGTTGATAGCAGGCTGTATTCTTGTTGAAAAACACAATAATTTCTGATTGCTAAAATAAAATGCCATTTCTTGTGTCACAGAAAGGAAGATGGTCAGCCTTTCCAGAGAAGTCAACACCAAAAGAACACTTCCCCAACTCAGATGCGGTAGTACTCAGATCAGAAAACTATCATGCATGAATATATCTTGCAAATCCCGATTGAACAGATGGTATGATTAACACCACTGTTACATAAATTTACCCCTCATTTTCACACCACATCACATTTCTAGTAACAGTGCTGTATGGAACATCTGAAAGTGTGGTAGACACTTCACAAAAGTATTCTTTTTCTCCTGTAAGTAGAATTTCATTCTCTAATACCTAATGCACAGAAATTTGACTACCACCAATACTAATTCTTAAAACTAAATGACAGTACATAGGCTTTTTCAGGGAAAAGCAATGAGTGAGTGCTTTCAATTTCCCAGTCACTGTTTGGTACTCAGAGTAAGTATCTACTACAGGTATCTACTCAAAAGTTGTTACTGTCTCCTGTTACTGAAATGCTAACTTTCCCTTCCAAAGCTGCCTTCACACCAGCTTTCTATTTTTCAAAGTAATGTTTTTAAGTCATTCGGGAGATAAACATACAAAAGAAACAAACAGATGGGTCAATAACAAAATTTATGAGTCCCAGCATGAATTAGAACAGGCTGCTCCTTCTCATGCATTTCTACTCTTTGCATCAAAGCTCAGCGTCTCTACATGCGTTACAGCAGGGAGCGCAGCTCCTGACTGGGCAAAACAAAAACCCTGGGGCGGGAGAAGCACAGCTAGACCTTAAGCCTGGATTGCTGCCAATTTATCTGTGATGTCTAATCATAGCAACTTAGAGACAACTCAGCCTCTGTATCCCAGATGATCTGGACAAGCACAGAGAGAGGGAAGATACATATTTAAAATCCATCTCTCCAGCCATCACCACCTGCACTCATACCTGGATGACAGTGGATGTGGAGATGAATGCTATCAGTGTGATGCTAGAAACTGAAATTCATGTGGCAGCACACGACAGATCTCGGAGGAAGGCAGAACATGTGATGTTGATAGCACTGGGATTGTGTTAGAGGAACAGGGAGCCCAAACTGCAGGGACAACATTAAACTAACAAATATTACCAAAAAAAAAAAAAAAAAAGCGCCTGCAGCACATTTCACCATTATAAGCAAACACAGCATTAAAATCCTACCTTCCAAGCAAAAATGATACCTTCACTGGAAATTCCTGGCCCCAGACACAGACTCCAGAAGCATGTAGTGGTCTGTGAAACCAGAAAAATCTGTTTTGGGGTAATTCATGTTTGCTTCAGGAATTAAGAGCATGGGCCTGAAGAAACACTAAATAAAGCTAAAGGCTCTGGTGTATGTATGTATGTATCTGAATTCCTGGAAATTTTTCAGATCATCTTGGTTTACAAATTACTTTTTCTTGTTACAGAAAACATAGATGTCACAGATAGAAAGAGCAAGCTCCAGTTACACCGCACAATGTGAAACCAAGAAAAGCATTGCTTTCTGCTTCCCTGCTGAATCGGATGAAATTTAATAATGTCAACCCATGACCAACAGTGCCAGTGGAAAACTATTGTGGTGCTAAACCAGTTATTTCTTCCTGCATACCATAAGTTTCTAAAGCTAATAGATTTCTGACTTGACTAGACCAAAGTGAGGACTTTTGGCCACAGGATGTAGGAATATACTGGAGAGGGAAAATAAGCCAGGTAATAAATGTATTGCTCTTAGATGCACCTTTGCTTTAGATAAGGGAAGGCACCTGCCACCCAGGGAAGCTTGAATACAGCTTGCCATTTCCTAGAAAGCGGGACAAGATAGCTGTGATAGGCTCCTGATAGTTACTACTCTCTACACACCATAGTATCACAAGATGGTTTTTTCACTAACATTGAGGTTGTGGAGGCAGATCAGTAAAAGTGTACGTTGTGTTGATTCCCCATGAACTTTTAAAATGAGATTATTTAAGTTGCTTTGGAAAAGGTCATAAATACATATTCAGTTATATTAGAGATACCAGAGAATACGTATAAAAAAAGAACAAAAGTGCACTGATACCCTGCTTTATTGAGATTTTTTTTCACCCAAGACTCCACCACTTTGTTAACAGCAGATCTGTTGTTATGCAGTTTACATCCATTACAGCTTTTAGCGTTCAATTTTGCTTCACAATCCTGAGTGTTCCTTTTGCATTAAACCATTCCATACTTCATCGCTATCACAGATCTGTGTCCGCACAAAAGAAGTGTGCCCCTGTTAATCACTTTAATTTTCCTTCTTTTTGTGGTACTGGAAGAGACCCACAGAACAGCCCCAAAACTACTTGCCACAACATTCATGCATGCATGGATTCATTCATACCACAGAGGAGGTTGCTCTCACCAGGTTAGCCTTGGCTAATCCCCTGAGATTAGCCACAGTCCCAAGAAAGAGAGACTTTCCTAAAGCCACTGTAAGTGACTCTCTGTCACTTCTCCACTTTCTATCCCCAACCAGCTAGTCTCTCTCAGCAGAAAAGTTAGCCCTTACAATATCCCCTCAGTAATTACAGGGGGAACTACAGAGAAGCTCCACAGATGAGGAACTATGCTGAAGAACGTAGGAATGCCATTCCAGTTGCTCACATTATTCACAGGGAAGTCAGCATTCACTTCATATTCCCCTGCACCCCACAATCAAATTAGTCATGAGTTCAAGTGTTGCCCTTAACCCTGCTCTTCCCCAGCTCCACCCATGGGGCTGTGGTGGTTCATTTTATCCACTTGAGCAGGTTCATCTGTACATACAAGCTATGGTTTGGAGGCTGTACATGTATACATACTTACCTGGTTCAGCACCTTCCAGATGCAGAATAGGCTGCTGCAGTACACATTCCTGCTCTTCCCCTCCATGACTGCAATGAGCAAGTTTTTGTCACAGCTTCCCAGGAAAGGGACAGCCACTCAGGCTCCAGGCCAAGGGGTAAACGTGTAAGACAGGAGAGCAGAAAAGAGTGGAGCAAATCTGCTCCAGGACAGCACGCAAGCTGCAACCACTTAGCCACAACTTTGCTTACACAGCTGTGCTCAATCTCCCCAAACCCAAGCTCAGCTGCACACTGCATTACACCCTCCCCTTTCCACCTCTGGGTCCTCACCAGAACCTCACAGTATCTTGAAACTAATGCTGATAGGACAGGAAGATATTTCAAGCCCAAAGAAGTCACACCTGACAGACTAAGCTCTGCATTTTGTGCACTGGCAGAAGGGACGAGGAGTTTTGCACCTCTATGAATTTTTCCCAAAACAAGCTTAAGCCAGGTTTGCTCAGTTTAACAGACAACTAAGTAGTCCCAGAGATTCAGTAATTCCTAAAATCCAGTACATCTCCGGGGAGGATACCCCAGGGGATGGAAGTATTCACACACAGGCTGTCTTTGGGGAGATGTAAGCTCAATGGTCTCCTCTATGGTCTGGAGAGAAAGATGCCTCAGATGATAGTCAAGGCAGAAAATAACTCTCCAAGTGGAACTGTCTTTCAGAGGAGAGCTCTCCTCTCTTTCTCCACTGCCTACACAGAGCCCCCAGGCAGGTCTGCTTCAATAGCTAAATGCCTTTGTGAATCCTCCCACAAGTCAACAATGGCTTTGTCATGGGAGAGATCACACACACATTAATCACCTGGCTTCTCTCTGCACTGAAGCTCCACCTTGCTACTTCCAGGCTACTTGCAAGTCTTCCAGTTATGCCAGTTGTCTAACTGCATTGAATGCAATGCCTGAACGCAGCCAGTGACAGGACTTCAACCAAAGATGGGATACTCAGCAGCCTTGTGCAGTTATTTGGAATGGAAAAACTATTCTGAATTTAACCTGTGAAAAAACAAATTCAAAAACCAGTTATTATCACCACCTCCTCAGGAACGTGAAACCTTTTGTTGCAGCTCCCCACAAGTCTAAGAAACTGGAGTGTTTAGCTTGTTCTTAGATGTGTGGCTTCCCAACAGTTCATTTGTAAAATGATATATCTCTGATATATCCCCCAGCAGCTTTGCTGTCTGAAATGGGGCACGGTAGTTTGGAATGACAGAACTGGTCTATTAGAAAGTTCTATTTTTTTTTTTTTATTGTAATTAATCATTCCTTTAACAGATTAGAAAACAAAAATGATTATTTCAATAACATTTCATCCCTGTCTATACAGAACAGGTTGATGCACGGTGTCATCTTCTCATTCAAATCCACAGCCACCTTCCAAATCACAAAGTTTAGGAATTACAGTGCACGCTGGACTAAATTCTTTCACAATGTAAGGCACAACTACATGATTGCAAGTAGTAAACACAAACACTGAAAATAGGACTTAAGAGAACTAAACTTCAATGAAAAAGAAATAAAACCAAAACATACCCATGCAAAAAAATAAAAATAAAATCAAGAAAAATCTATCTACACCTACAAGACAGTACGATCCAGTTAAAAAGAAGTGCAGTAGGTAAAACTGCAACGTAAGGCTCTTTTAATACGTTACCTTTAAATATGGGGTAGGAACTTAAAACCTTCTCCATTTATATTTTTTACAACTCTACAGAAATTAAGTCATTTGTGCAATATTCACATCTGCAATAATAAACTGATCATTAAAATTCAGAAAAGAAGCAAACAAGACAATGTAATTTGTGGTGTATCCATTACAGAATACCATTCATCAAGTTCACATCTCAAGTACTGAAGAAAAAAAAGAAGACTGAATCAATTGTACATTTGGTGAATGAGGTTATCTATAGCCAAACGACAAAGCTGTATACAAAACGTTTTCACCGAGCAGACTGTTATTATGAAAGCTTGTGGTTATGATTTATTTCCTGTCCAGCAGCTGGAGTTTGCAAGGTTGAAACTACAGAAGTTAAAAGAACACAACAGACTTTACAGTAACTTGGAACGACTGGATGCTTCCAAACACATTTAAAAAAAAACCAAAAACCAAAACCCCCACTTTTTTTCCTTTTTGGTGATAAACTATTGAAAATTTGGCATGCAGTGTAACTTTACAAAACGCGACAGTGAGCAAACCTTTTTAAACTTACCTAATGATTGAATTTCATGCCCAGAGGTAGTTTAAATGAAATCTGATGTAATGGCATCAAATGGGGGATTACACTTTTTTTTTGTGATTTTTTTTTTTTTTTTTCTTACAAAAGTGACAAATCCTATACAAGCAGCATTTTGGATGCATTACTATAAAAAGTTCTGGTATTTGCTAACTCAGCAAGACATTCTTTCAAACACCCCTTTTGTGCCAGGAATCGAGCTTTAGCGTGATACAACGGAGTACTTTGCCATGAAGCCAACAGCAGGAGCCTGGACCTGCCAGCACTGACTTGTTGACATATAACAATGAAAACTCTTTCCTAGCCCTCTTTACCCCAAAAAAGGCAGGAACTACAGACGATTTTGTTTCTAGTTTAGGTCATAGGGGGAGGAAAAAATTCAGAAACATGCCTACCAGGCTTCTGCTTTCATAGTAATGTTGATCCAAAAGGGTTAGCAGGGCTTCGGTAATCTTCAAATGAGCAGATACTCCTGTATCTGCTGCACAGTGAGTGCATAGTATGTGGTGGGCTACAGGCAAAAAGGTAGAGTTTATTACATTAGCTAGTACCTATCCTCCTCACTACTGCGATCTTAAGTGGCATCTAATGTTCTCTCTAAAGATGCAAACCTCTTTATTCAGTGCCTCTTAAAAAAAACCCAACAAACCAAACAAAAACCAAAACCCAACCAACAAACAAAATCCCCCCCAAAACGGAGTTTCTGTGGTGGGACATTACTATCCAATTATTGCTATTTTTGAAAAGTACACCGTTTAGTGCTTTTGGAGAGGATGTGGTTGGGCAAGAATTTTTAACTTATCCTAGACAGAACATTGAGGTCAAGACTTCAAAAACTAAGGACTGGACAACTGGCAAGACCCTTAAAAATACAGAGAATTCACATTTTCTTATTTTATAATCTAAGAATGAAGCTCTACAAAGACAACGTGTGCATGACCACATGGGTTTTGTTGTTACATGTGCTCTCAAATGATGATTGCATTTTTGGCAAAGGAATTATGAGTGTAATTCTCCTTACAGAGGAAGAGGCCACATGTAACACAGTGAAAAGTCCAGCTGAAGATACACCTTCTGTCAATTGATTACAGAAAACATATGCAATGCAAATTATGCAATTCCACTTAGTGTAGATTAAATTCCGTTAGACAGCAAAAAGTGCGTAGTGCAAATGACAGTGTTGTTTCCTAGTCCTCCAAAACTAACAGAGTGGGAGGGATGGTACTTAGAGGAGTAATTTATCAGTTTCAACATGCTCAAACCATGCTATCATTCTTCTTGGCACAGTTCATGTTCTGTTTGAACTTTAGCTCCAGCAGTTTTCTGCCTGTCACTGAGTACTGATCACAAATTATTTCTTTTTTTTTTTTGCAACAAGCATTTGCTGCCACTTCGCATTTAACTGACATTTAACAATCCAGAAAAGTACTTGAGTTTTCCTGGTCTCTTCTTTAGGAATGCCACTTCTCTTACATCCATCATGAGAGACTCAATTGTTCCTGCTAATGTGATACAAACATAGCAAGGTTACTTCAAGCTTCTGCTCCCAAATCCCTTCTTGCTTCAGTAAGGTTTTTCCATTGAGGATTCACAAATAATCCTTATCATCCCAAACCCAACAAAACAAGTTATTCTTCATTCTTGTGTACCTAAGTGTTCCACACTCCATGGCAACTTAGTTACTTGATACCTTCAAAAACAGAGGAAAAAACCCTGTACCCTAGAGCCTCAGACTCTTGTGCCAGAGAGTGAAGCCAGCTGAAAAATGAGATCCCTCTAAACCTCTTGCCTCTGTTGGAAGCTGTGGCAGAAAATTCCTTTTGTCTCTTCATCTGCAGACAGGAACTTTTCCTACTGTGACTCATTAATTTTATCCTCTTTGTTCAACCTTCACAGAAAGGAGATTACTGGAGAGAAGGAATACGTGGGGAGAAAAAAATTACAGTGAAGCTCAGCCAGCTAAGATCAAAGGCCCACCACTGACCTCTGCAACACTACCTGCCTCCAGACGGGCTGCAGGAAAGTATGAAATATGTGTTGCTGATGTGAGGCTGGAGCAGAACAGTTGGATTTGGCATTTTGACTGGGAAGAGAGGTTATGTCTCCAGGAAGTTAAAGAACCTCTCCCCACCCTTTACAAGACTGTTCTTCCCACTTCTCCGATGGCCTCTGTAGGTTGTCTCAGACCGTGTGGCAGCTGGTCTCCCATACTCTGCTCCCCCAGTCATTATTAATGTGGATGGAGTGTCCTGAAGAGATGACAGTTTCAGGAACAAATCCCACACTTCACTGTCCTATTCCTGATGCCATGGTAATGGCTAATAATGAAAGGCAGCTTGAGGATCCCACACACCGACTGGTTCGAGTGCTAGTTTTACCATTATTCCCACTTCTCTCTCTATAATGGCCTCTCCTCAGTTTATCAGAGCAATCTGGTTCTTGCTAGAGGCTGGTAAAACATCACCGTGCCTCCTCCAGTTCCAAGCCTCTAGTTTCTTCTGCCACTTTATTAGCTTTATTCCTGTGTTTTCAGTCTGAAAAGTCAGTGCACTACACTATTTCATCTGGAATCCTTTATCTCAGTATGGTGAATGTTGCCAGGCTTTTAACTATGTTTTCCTATTATTTATATTTTAATGCAGTACAGCAAACCTCCCACATTCCTACTAACAATGTGCCCATCAAAACAGACTCTTCAAGCAAATTTGTAAATACAAAGCTTTCCACTTTCCGGCTTCCCTTATTATGTAACTCATAAGTCATTTTACTGAGCTTCAGCACAACTTCCAACCTGGCAGTGAGGCTGTGAGCATTATAGGGTCTATTATACCATCAACTTCTCAATAAATAAAGATCAGCACTAAGAATTGTAGGCACAAAAGAAAGAGTATAAGATTTAGCAATGAAGTCATAAATTTACTCAAGTGAAAAGTTGTCGAAATCCTGACCTATTGCTGCAGACTCAAAGCTCAAGCATGAAAGTTTCTACTCCACCACTGTTCCTCCAGATTTTAACAATCCCTCTTTCTACAATCGTGTATTTGAAAAGCATTTCCATCCCCTCGAAAAATTCGTCATATAAACTGGTCAGCAAAAAGCAACCTTCAGAAATAGAGCTGGTTTTGCTCCCAGAGCTGAGGAGCTCCAGACCAAGGTCGGATCTGCAGTCAACCAACCACACTGCTTCAGCAGCAGCAGAGTGAGGTGACTCTTCTTGTCATTACACAAAGGCATCCCAAAAGGCTGAATTAAGAACAATCCTACTAGAGCTCCTGCCACTTCCTTTACTGCAGAGCTCTCTGCTCAGCTTTAACATGTTACCATTCAGAAGCAAAAGTCCTGAGCACGAGTGAGTCCTCCAACCATTTTCCCAGCTCCCTCTGAAAGATTTCCATCTTCCTCTGCCTCATACATTTTGTCCATGTGCAGTCACAGGAAGCTTCTCTTGTCCCTCTCAAAATTCCTTCTGCTCCACATGGTCATCCTTCACCCTGAGAGCAGCACAAGGCTCATGTGTTACACAACGGGGCAGAGTGCATCTAGGCTGGAGCATGACTCTCACATCTTCACCTTTCCCACATTTCTGAAGTCTCATGTCAGACAAAGAAAGGCTCGAAAGCAAATCTTTTGGATTCTCACAATAAATAAACAAGTAGAAAAAATTTCCCAGAGGCAGAGATTCAGTTCGTATTTTCTATTCAAAAGATTCTTAGGCAAACAGTTACACTGATGAGGAGAAACATTGAGTCCAGAGGCTCTGTTCATATAGAATCATTGCAGCAATTGTTTCTTTTGAGCAAGCAACTCTCAAGTTTGAACGAGTAAAGCAGGTCAGTATTTCACATAAACCACGGCTGTATCCCAAACCCTTCCACAGTGAGAACCAGTTACATAATTCAGCTGGGTATTGGGAAATAAGAATTTTATTTTAAGAAAACTCCTTGATGAAGTCTCCTTGAGGCTGCAAATGTAGAACTAGACAGGTAAGCTAAGAAGGGATATGAAATATATATATAGATCTCTACTTCTGTAGAGGATAGATTAGGAAGTTTTTTCACGTGAGCATCAATCAAGACTAGACATTTTTCATAAAAGAGACCTTCTTCATTCAGATATAGAGCTGTCAGTAGATAAAAGCAAACAAACCTGCCTAACAGTGACTAAGCTTCCATCATTGTGACAGAATTTGATTCCTTACCTTGGGCTGGAAGTAGAGGAATTCAGGGCAGTCCTTTTCTCTGAACAGCTCGCAAAATTTTTAAGACACAGAAGGGCATGGGGAATTTATTAGGGTTTTTAAGACAAAGGGTCCCTAAATACTGGAAGGCATAACCCTTGCTCAGAAGAAATAACCTTAATGGTTTTGAAATACCAGATACAAAGGAAAGAAAAGTTGGAGACAGGCAGGCAAGAACAAAGAGGTGTAAATAAAACCACAACAAAAAAGAAGCGTGGAGCTTACATGAACTCTACAAGAAACCTCTGTGGCAAGTACAGAAAAGAAAATATGAATAAATATCTAAAGACATATATATTGGCCTCTTATTTAGAGCTGTTTGGCTTGTAACTAAGCCAGTAGCAGGAGATTCACACCACTGTTCTGAGCAGACTAAATCATATGACTAATAGAACATTTAAGACTCCTCAGTAATGGGGGTCAGATGAAGCGATGGCAAACTGGGGTTTGTTAGTTATAGCAGGGGTTCAGCTTCTTCTACTAGAAGCTGAGGGAAGGGACAGAAGAAAAAGGTCAGATAAACTGCAGTAATCTCAAAGGAGACTTTTTCTTAGTAGGATACCTAGCATGGAAGGTCTGGATGTGCCTTAGAATCACAAGGACCTCACAGGGCTTCCAGGGGGGAGAGATGCACTACCAGCTACTATCAGTATTCATTTTTTGGTTTTTAAACACCACATATAAGGGTTTCTGGAATATTAAAATCCATCAACCAAATATATAAAAGTGAAATCAATCAATATGGCATGGAATATTGTATCATGCAATATTCCTACAATGCCACCTAAACTTTGTCTCGCCATTTGTTCATAGATGCTCCCTCAGATGCACACACACGCACTAACTAACTATGCAATTCTCTAAAGATCTTCCAACATCCAAGTGCTATAGTTGGATAAGGACTCGGGTGCTGATACGACAAATAAAACTGAGATGGAGTCGAGTCCAGCTGTTAACCTCACTGTGGGTTTCAACATTAGAGAGAAACGTCCAAGAACCAGAGAGATAGAAAGAAAACAAAATCACAAGGGGTTATAAAAAGCATCAGATATGCAATCAAATGTAACAATCAGTTATGCTTTTACAGCAATATTTGATACATAAAATCCTCACAAGTTTTTTGCATCTTCCTTTTTCATTGAAGGAAACAAGAACAAACTGCAATATCACATAAATGCTGTTTCTCTTGAACAAAAAAATAAAAGATAAAAAAATACATTGTTACTCCTCTATTTAAACTTTATTTACAAATAACTGGGTATTCCTAATCTAGACATAGAAGCTCTTTCCAGGATAAATGGCAATAAGCTATGGATGATCTGAGCTCATGTCTCACAAAAAATACAATAGTTTTACTTAGTATCAATAAACATTTTAAAATATACTAAATTTTGCCAAGTGTTACAATCATTGTCCAAACTGAATAGTAGTCTGAGTGCTGAACGAAGTGCATCAACAGAAATTATAAATTTTAGTGTAACATTTCTTTCATCATCACTCACATATCATCACTCACGATAGCCAGTTATCCTTGCAAGTCATTAAAGCAAGTATCACAGACTCGGACAGGCTTCTTAGAAGAAGGAGTTAAGGCATTCTTTGCTGAGCACTCGGCACAAAAGATATTTCCACACTGTCTACAGTGATGCTGTGAAAGAGAAGAAACACATATGAACACCCTTGGCAGGGCACAGATCACTAGTAGGGACGACTATCATGTCAAGTCAACTCTGATGTTTCAGAAGTTAGTCTGAATGCTTAGACAGTTACATAGCACACACAAGGGCATAGGAGTAAATCCTTTCTAAAAGGTATAGGAGTAAAATACTCAGAAGCACTTCGCTGAGTTGGGAAACTATATCAGTTTCAGAAATGAACTGGTTGAAGTTCATCCTCCTCTTGAATCTCACTTCTTGAACTTGTTCTGGTCACATAAAACATGTTCTTCTTACATGTAACTACCTGCTTTCACACTGAGAAGTATCCTTGAATCCAAGGATCCAGCAGCCTTTATTCAAAGACTACCCAAAAAACATCACTGAAATAATGCAGGACAGGGAGAGTCACCTAAGACCAAGCCAGGAAGCACTGCACAATGAACCATGTGAATATTGCTCATGTACTTCATTGCCAAGTCAGTTGTTGCAGGGATAATAATCTCTGGATGAAGAGCAGACGAAGGGATGCTAACGTCTTAGCTGACCACAGCTTTTTTTACATAGAAGGTCTGACTACAGACCTAAAATCCATCCAGGTGTTTCTTCTGTTCAACATCTAGTTAGTGTTTAGAAATATATAATCACTAAGCACTAGCTCATGTTGATGCCTCATATTTTCATATATATCTAATTTCAACAAATTTACATTCCTTTCACACCTGTAAATCCAGTTCAGACTGGTTATAAATACGTTTACTGTAAACACCCTTATGACAGTGTAATTCTGCTTGCTCGCTTAGGGGATTGAACTATTTTAACACTGTTTATAAACTGATGCTCTTAAAATGATGAATAAAATAAGCTCCAGAAACTTTAAGGCACTGCAAACAGTAACTGTATTTTGAGATGTCCTGAGTATCACAGCACTATTAAGGACATTTTCTGAAGCTGGTATCCCACCTAGGAGTTTGAAAACAATAGAAAAAGAAAATCCCAAGAGACACTTAGTAAAACACACCTACCCTTCTCACTGTCACTGAAAAGCCTTTTCCACAGGCCATACAATTCTGTACCTCATTGTCTTCTGCCCACTTCCTGTTGAGAGCTTGGGTGTGTTTGATCTGTACAGAAGATATGAAAAAGCAGATTTTAAAAATACATGTCTAATTCCTACTATTTTTCTCTATTTTCATTACACGCACTACCCAGTGAGGTATGAAAGCACCAATTTTGCCATGATTATGAGAGCTTGTATTTGTTCAGAGAGAAAAATCTTCCAAGTTTCAAAACTATAAGCAGATATAAGAACCCACAGACAGCAACATGGCCCTCATACACCACAATCATAACATCTTAATCATTCTGGAAAGGTAACCCACCACCAATCTAACACAAACCTGAAATTCTCCTAAGTTCCCAGAGAGAGAATCAACAGGTTTAATTGTTTCAAATTATACCTGTAATGACTGGTTTTCTCGGCCAAGTTCCTGCATTGCAGCAGTAGTGTTGTCCAGCTTTTTCTTCATTTCTGCAAGTTTGGTTTGAAGCTTCTCAATATCTCCCTCACTTTTTAAACACCTGAAGATAAATAATAAATAGTCACCTCAAAGCATATAGGACAATGCACACTGCCTCCTTTGGTTGGGGTGACATGTCTGAGAAGTTTCAGAACATTCAGCCAAAAATATCCTTGCTGTGAAAAGTTCTTGGATGCCTTGATTGGAAAAAAGTTCTGTTTTAACAATCAGTTGAAGATTATCTGGCATTGCTCCCATATATCTTATTAATACCTGGAGTTACTCGCAAAACCAGTATTGAATGCTGTCCATCATATTGAATGCTGTCCATCAACAGCAAGACCAGTAAGTACCCCCGTGCAACAGGACACGCTCACAAAACAGCTGCAGCTCAGGATCAGGTCAGACAACAGATCAGAAAAGAAACCTTTTTTTTTTTAGCAATGCCACCTCCCATCAGCTAAAATTCAGTTAACTGCTGAAAGCCAAATTTCAAAGGATGTTTTTCTGCCAAGCTGTAAATGGCTACTGGATGAGTTCAGCACAGTATAGAAAGGGACCGCCAAATAAAGAGGATCTCACTTGAATTATCTCATTCTTTCCCACAGTCTACTTCTCAGAAAACAAACCAGCAAGTTTGACAGTGCTGAAGAAAGTTTTTCACTCTGACTTCACCAAACGTGTCAAGACGTAAGGACAAAGAAAGTCTCCTGTTAGTTGAACACCTCACAGGTGTTTCTTCCACCCCTGTAATTTCTGCTTTCAGGTAACTCCTGCTGCCTTGCATGCCTCCTGCTGCCTGAGGGAAAGGCACTCTCCTTACCTAAGATTTAAATCTGTCACACAGACAACAGCAGAACTGGAGAAGACTGTAGGTTTTCAGGAGGAAGAAAACTCTTCCTGCGTGAACCTTACCCTATTTAATCCAATGACATGTTCAATCTCCTAACATTGTGCAGAGAGCACACCTAGAACTCCCTAAACAAATCCTACGTTACTGGAGACACTGAGGAGTCCCTTCCAGCTTCTGGATGACTAGTGCATCTACTCTGGTTGAGTCACGGCAGAAGAGCCTCAGAGTGATGGAGAAGGATAGTTAACTCAGGTAAAAGTTGCCAGGCCTCATAACATTCACACAATCAATGAGATGAGAACCTACACACCTTGAAGATTCAGTTTAGAAACCTCTTATGGATGGGCATAAATATTTAAGCACAAGCACAGAGCTGTGGTTTTGTTGATAAGTGAGGTCCTGATAAGCCTGACTGATTTTCTACAAAACAATCACACTGTCAAAGCCCACCCTATCAAAGCACAGATTGTTCCAATATCCCTTGCTGTGCTTTGGTAGGGATGACAGAAGGTTGCCTTCTGGAAATTGCAGCCACAGCCCAGGGACAAGCAGAAATTTAAATAAGGCACGCACAGAGAACCTTGAATCAACTGAAATGAGTTTTCAGTGTGAGGCTATCCATTTCCCAAGCTACGCTTCCACATCATTAGGACCACAGCTTACCTCTCCAGCAACGCTCTTCTCTCATCCTGATTATTCTGCACTGTTGCTTCCAAGACAGCAATGTCCCCTCTCAAATCGTCTGTCTGCTTCTCCAGCTCACTCACTCGCCTCTGACTGCTTTGCCACTCCTTCTTCATGGTAGCCAGGTTTTCATTCAGGGCTGTAACCTGCATAGTAAGCTTGGTCTCCTTTTCCTCATTTTTCCGGTTTTCTTCTTCCTTTTCTTTTTTCTCTGTGTGCTAAGAAAACAGCAGAACAATAAAAAAACACCTTCCAAATATTATGTTCCTATTCCCTACATTTAGTTAAGGCAAAAAATCTTACTGCACTAGAATCACTACTTTTAATTAACAAACTATATTAGAGAAGGCTGTAATCCCACTGAATTTTCCTACACCATCAAATGCCTCAAAGATTTCTGACCTTGTACTTCAAAAATTAATGTAATGTGAAACTGAAGTCAACACTTTGTTTCCTCTTTATGCCTAACAGAATCCAAAGGCATGTTCACAAAATGACACTCTTATACTCCCTAACATACTAACCAGTTTAGCTTCAATTTCAGCACATTCTTTCTTCAGCTCCTCTTCCCTCTTTTTCAGCTGATCTTTGACAGCTTGATGGGTTTTTTTCTCCTGTTCCAGAGCTGAATTCATATTGTCTATTTTGCCCTGCAGCTCTAGTTTCTGTTGAATCAATAGCTGCTTTGCATCCTTGAGATTTGCTACCTCCTGTTAGGAAACAGAGATCAAAGTTAAAGTAGCAACATTGAAATTATTTAAATTCAAAACTACTGTAATTCTTTCCAAGGACAGCAATAATTTTTTGTTTTATCACTGGAAGAAAGGGTGATTTCACAGCACAAAGTAAAAGTGATTTTTCTGATCAAAGATTTTAAACTTATATTATGAACAACATTCAATGTTAAAAATAGATTTCATGTATATTTCTACTGAAGTAGCAGAAGCTCTGTTGGATTATTTTCTACAGTTCTTTGAAAAGCTAAGTCCATTGTAATTTTCTAGAACCTGTTCTAAAATTTACTTCACAGCATTCTCTGATTGCAATAATGTGGTTAAAAGCATTGTAATGACAACATAAAAAACAAACACTGATGGAAGAAAGCTAGTTTCTATTAGTCATAAATGTATAAACAGTTACCCTATGTTTTAAGCAAGTAGGATGATACATTTGGTTTCAAACATTAGTTTTACTTGTTGTTCTGTAACGAAGCATTAACAATCCTGAAGTAGAATAGCTAGTTAAATTTATAGGAATAATTTCTTTAAAATCACACAGCCAAGCATGCAGGTACTAATAGACTAAGAGGGGTTGCTAGTTTTCCATAAATCAAAATTTGCATCAAAAATTAAAACCAAGACAAAACCAGTGAGAGAACACATCCTAGGGAGGGGAATGCCCTATAGATATCTATCCGTTCCTTGCTAGGAAATGGGAAGCAGCGTATAAGCCTTTAGGAGACAGTTTCTGGTTTGGTCTGACTGCTTGTGGGGAGATCAAGAGTGAATATATCATTGGTGTGCATTCATTTCATATACATATTTATAAGTTTTCTTATTTAAAATTGAGATTTCAGGAATGACAAGAATTATAACAACCTTTCCCCAAAATCCAAGAAAGTACTGGGCATAGGTTGCTTGACAAAAACAAAGTACAGGTTTCCATCTAAAAATAAGAGTCCATTTTCTAAACACTGGAGAACAGAATAACATCTGAAACTCCTAAGATAGCATGGTCACAAGGTATCATTTATTACTACCTTCATTTTTATTTGTGCAGCAACTTAAACTCTACATGCTTAACAAATGCAAATGTAACTTCTTATATTATAATATGGAAAACACAAAACTACACCCTTTTAGGAGTGTTTGTTTCTAGAGAGACTAAAAAATGACATACACAGAATATGGCTAGAAAAAGTCTGGTTTACCGAAGACTAAAAATTATTTAATTACAGCCTCCAAACTTTTACCCTTTAGAGAACTCATTTGGTTGTTATTATTTTGGAAGAGAATTAGTCTTTTATGAGGCTCCTGATGTTTATTCCCTGTCTGTGACTTTTTAAGACATCTTAAGAAACCACAGCACATCAAGGCAATTTCAACTCCAGCATGCATCCTTGAGAAGCACCAGATGTGCCTAGAATTTCTGGGAAACTTCACATTCATGACACTTTTGGACGTCTTTTCTGCACTTTGTAATAGTCAAGAGAGGGTATGCACAGTGAATCTAAAGTAGAACAGAAGAAAGGTCAGGACATACAACCCATCCTGAAGCTAAGACAAATTATGGGGTCCACTTAACCAAGAACATTGGGCACCAGTGCTGCAGGATTATGACTAACCAAGTCAGAATTGCTCAGGAACCTCAACGAAATCTGTGCTTCGGTCCCCTTACCTGTAATACTGATATTTACAGCAAGCATCTTTGCAAAGCCATTCCAGATAACATCTACTGAGTAGGCACATATGTCTTATCAGATAACCAACCACAGGAAGACTCAGTTTGTCTCAATATACCTTCTCAAATTCTTGCTTGCAGACTCTAAGCTCTTCACCCAGCTTAGCACTTTCTTTTTCAAGTCTACTCCTGATTTCCTGGAGCTCTGTTGTTTTACATTTTTCATTAGCCAAGTCTTTTTCTTTCAAAATCTTGAAAAGAAATAAAAAGTGATAGAAAAGTTACATCTTCCAAGTTCAAAAAACCACAACCAAATAAACAAAAAACATCCAGGGCCCAAAGCCTACTTGGAGGCTTCATAATCAAAAGTAGACAATTGCCACATATCTTTATCCAGAGTTGTTAGTGCAAACAATTAGCAGCACATTTGCAGTTCTAGATAGTGTTTTCTAAAAGCATTTTTCCATCTGTCTAGCCACTGTAAATAGCCTATTTCAAATCAAATTCACTTTAACCATCCATTAAAAGTCTTTGCATTAGAGGATCTGCAAAACTGCCATGGCTATGCACTACAACAGTGCCATGCCCTCAAAATACCCTTTTATTTTGAGATATAACAGGAATTAATAAAGGGCTCCTGCTTGGGGTGGATGTGTCTGTGTGAAGATTTCAAAAGACAGAGACATTTACCCTGTCATTCTGAAGATCCTGTAACATTTTGATCTTCTCACCCAGCTGCTGCTCCTTCTTTGATGCATCCTGCTCCAGTGTGGACTTCACTTTCTTCAGTTCCTGAATCTGCTGATTATTGCTAGCGATTTGATTTCTGCTGGAAACTAATTCTTCGTGAGCTAGAGCAAGTTTTTCTTCTGTGGACTAATTACAAAGAGAGTTCTGCAAATCATCTGTGAGTATAAGAGCTTCCAGATACTCAACAGTCACTTAAACATTTTCTACATGGAAAAATTGTCGCCTAGCGTGCAACATTCAGCTTTCAATGTTGACAAAGCATAGTTACAGAAGCTTCCAGATTACAACGTTACCCTAAGTAAAAAGAAATTACCCCAGTACCATTTCCAGCAGCAGTATTTTACTGTACATATTCCAACTTGAATCCTCCGACACAGAAAAGGTGAAAATGTATGAAAGGCCAGAGAATGAAAGGTGACAGATGAAAAGCAAATGAACTTCAACTTGCTCACACAAATTTATTTTCTGGGCAAATGAACTGTCCTGTAACTCTAAACATTTGTTACCTAAGAGGTATTGAAGCTATACTGTGAAGTCTTCAAAAGTCATTCAATGCCATTTTCTACCAATGACTTAATGAAGTTAGTTCTAGAACAATTATATAATGATTGAAAATCCTAAAGTGAAATATACAAGCTGAAAATGCTAATATCAGGACAAAACATTTCACACTCTCAGCTGTATAGCATTTTAAACACCAAATTTAAACTTCCATTCAAAATCTACTGCCCATTATATTTTAATTTGCCTCCAATTATCCCCATTACCTAGAAAAAGAACTTGGTTTTATCTCCAGGTTGCAAAACTCCAAGAAAAATCCTAAAACTTGCACCCAAGGCTTATTCTATTTGCTCACAGCAAAGCCAAACTTTGGCATTCTTCTTGAGTTAGTATACTGGACGTAATTTTTTTAAAAAGTCTTCAGCTTAGGCAAGGACTAGATCCACTTCAAAGCATGTTCCTTCACAAAGAACCAATGAGAAAGAAAAATACCAAACTCAACATCCACTCCTCCAAAATATTGGTATTTTATGGAAATTTTTGATGCTAAGATACAGAAGGCAAGCTGAAGTAATTTATTATTTATTACTTTCACTGCACCAGTAAGGATTTCAATTCTTTCAAGAAAGACTAAGTTATTTTTGAAGGTCTTACACAAATCCTAATCAAACCTCTTTCTGAAGGTTGGTGGTTTTAAAAGGAACAATAAGCACAACTCTGCCTTCATTTAATTATGCATATGAATTAGCCACTCCCGTGTTGATTTAAAAACAAGTTGATTTCTTATGCCTCCTAACCCTCCCTCGTAAAGTCTAAAGTATTTTGTCTGTAGACTTAGACTTAGTTTGAGACACCACTGATGGAACACTGTCAATTCAATAGCATTTTCAACAACCCCAGTAGCACTTTAAAAGCTCACACTGGCTTTTAAAATTAATTTGCAGACTATTAATTTTATTTGCTTTCTGAGCTATTAAAGTTTGCTATTTTACACTTTCAAGATTTTAACTCAGAATTATTTTTAAAGGTGTGCTTTTGCAGTTTCAAGCTTTCAGCACCATAGTTGCTTCAGAAAGTGAAATTATCTCTCTCTAATCCACTGTGGGCAGTGGAGTACTGTATTTTCCTAACAGTGAGAAAGGATGGGAAGTGTAGCATCATCATATAACATCTCCACAGGAAAACCCAATAATCTCTGCAGTTTTCAAAAGAAACATAATGATGCCATAGCTTTTATTCAAATTTGTTCCCAGTAGAAGAAATGTGGTTACATCCAATTTGGTAGCACAGGATACTGAAATTTAATGTTTACACCAAGTGTAATTCAGCCCAATTCTTTTGGACTTGAATGCAAGGAAAAGGTACAGGACAGAAGTCAACAATCTGTACTTATTTTTGTGACTAAAGCCAGATGCTGGGGTGACAGGTACAGCATTTAAATAAATAAAAATATAAGAAAATATCAAAGCCTGATTCACTACAACTTGTGCTGCTGCAGTGCAAGTAATAGTGCCAACAGCAGAACTTGTCATAGCTGGGTGGTAGGACCTGGATTCATTCCATCTAAAGGAGGTGCACAAATGAGCATTTTAGTCTGTGTGCTCCCTGATGCCAGTCCACAGGGAGAGACATGAAGAAATTATTCACAGATGGTAACCTGGTACCTCTTCACTTCCCAAGAAGAGGGGTTAGACTGATCGTAGGCAATTTAGGCTCCTGACTTACAGATCTGAGGTTTAGCAGCATAAATATAATGTCCACTGAAGATACATCAACAGAGATGCCAATATTGGAGGCAAAAAAACCCCATTCTTTTGAGAACACAGAGGAAACCAGGACTGACTGTAAAAAGCACAAATGCCAAGACTGAAGGATACTTGGCAGAACTCAGGAGAGCAGGATTCACACAAAGTATGTTTGCACTAACTCAAAATCAAGGCAAAAATACCAGTTCTGCCAGTTTTTGTTATCTCTTCTATATAAAAAATGCCTTTTCCACAAAAAAAGTAAATAGCTTTTGTGTGCGTGTGTATGCAAAAAATATGTATATATTATATACACACATATGTATTTGCATATGTGTGTGTATACATACACAAAAGATACTTAGTGGTATTTTTTTTTTGTGATATATACATTCTTGTTTTATCAGAAACTATACCTTTTACAAGCACTCAAATCCTACCCAATTTTTTTTTCCAGTCACAAAGACAAAAAATGTATGAGTATAGTTACTGTTATAGACAGTGCATTTTTAAACCAAAGTAAACTTGCAGCAATCTGTACCTACAAAATTATAATTACATCTTCGCTTTCAATTTTGTTACACTTCACACTTTTTCTCTGCAAGACTTAACATCTTCAAAGTTTGTATCTGACTACAGCTATATAGCCAGGATCTTCTGCTATTGAACCAGAAACCAGTGCTGATGGCACTCCAGAGAGCAGCTGCCTGCCCTGCAGCCCTTTCTCATGCAGTGCTCCATCTCCAACCGAAGACTTCACCGAGAAACATTTGCTCACTTTTCAATCCCACCTCAGTCTCCCAGGCAGCGATCCCAGCAGTGATATTCCAAACAGATGCCAGCAGATGGTGCTCTGTGTACGGCCCAACTCCCACTATCCCTTCCCAGGGACCAGACCTACAACCCTACTCATGTCACCCCTATGCTGAACAGCCTTTTATGATCTATCCCCACGCCTGAAACCTTGGCCTCACCAGTAGTGAGCTGCTGCACCACGTGAGAGTATTTTAAGTTTGCCCTTGTCAAATTTTGAACTAAAGAAAACCTAGCATTGCTAGGATCTCACGGTACGTCCCGGACCTGCTTGTCCTGGGCCATGCTGGGCTTCAAACTGTGTTGACTCACCACAGCTATGTAGAGAGTTCGTATCTATACTAAAAGTCCTGCACTGAGAGACACCCAAGCTCACCTTATACACAAGTTTTAAAAACTTATACTATTGTCTACTAATAAGAATAAGACCAATCTGAGCCCCAGCACACCCATCAGCTTCCGTTCCAAACATTTAATCAAAATCCATAGCTCTGGCTCGCATTATCTACTTTTCTTAAGTAACCCACCCAAGGCAAAACACGATCCGAACAACTGACTTTGAACTATGAAACTCTACCATAAAGTTCTTCTGACTTCAGTGGCATTTTGATATTGAGCTTTCAAGGCTAAAATTACCACACTGAGGCTTTCTGAATGTGCTTTCTTCTTTGCAATCTTCTAAGACAAATTATCACTGCTTATTTAGGTTAACACTGAAATGAGGCATCACGCCCATGGTTAAAGATTAGGTCCCCACCTTTTCCCTCTTTATCATTTTACAGGAAAAAAAAAAGTGATGGCAAGCAGATCTCACCAATCCTAATTAATGTATGGTTTTAATTTTTTTTTTTTCTTAATCAAGGAAACTGCCTCCATGTGGGTGCCTCACTTCAGTACTAAGGACCCCAATCTTCCTCAGGCTCTCTAGGCTCCACAGAGACTGACATAACAAATCAAGTTACTTGACTACTCATCTTGCAAATCTTATTTTCCTGTTGCCATCACCTTCCCTTACCTTTTTCCATGGATGTTCCTTCTTGCTACCATCCCCACTCAGGTTTAAAAGCATGTGGCACACCTACTGTCCTATTTTATACTTGCCAGAACTAGAGGTCATCAAGCTGGTTTAATAATACGTATTCAGAGATATTTTTGCAACAAGCAATACTTAAATGAAAACTACACCAAAACCCCCCATTACTGAGCACATCCAATGCTTTTTACAGGTCATTTCATTTCCAAACATTGCTCTAAATGCACTGCAGGAAATGACTCACAGTGGTAGGTGTGCTATTGTAACTAATCATAAGAAAGAGTATGTTTAAACCACTACTGCTTGCTAATCGTGTTGAAATTCTTCACAGCACAACATAGCAATCAACCAAGCTGCACTGAACGTAAAGCTTCTGTAACCTGCAGGGAAACGTGACAGGTAATCTAATGCTACAGAGGAGAAGTAAGATTAATGAAACTCCAATGGCCTGTATGCAAAGGAGCTATTTTTATTTTAATAACCCTGAACCTGGAACTTAGCTAGGGCTTCACAGCTCACATGGGCCTATCTGAAACTACCACAAGACCTTTAATGATCTCAGAGGTGGGACTGAAAGGCTTTCACTGGAACAGGGGAAAGGGAGCAATGAAATCTAAGCAGTCACCAAAGGCTCCCTTTATACTAAGCAAACAGAAGCTGACATCTAACACAGATTAGATGACCTATCCTCCCAAAATACCCACTTCTCTCCATAAACTTCAGAAAAGCCCAGAACAGTGTCAGGCACAGACAAAGCTGCAGTGGGATTCATCTGGACTGAGAAGTGCCAAAGCTACGCATCTTGCCAGTAGACAGCCTGTCTGCAGCACAGTATGCCCTGGGACTAACTAGAGAGCATTGGCTTAGCACCGACATGAAGGAGGGAGGAAGAAAAAAGGACAAAAATTGACTGACTCAACTCCCAGCAATACCTCTTTGAAGGCACCACACTCTAACACCAAATCAGATAAATTCAGCTTAAGAATAGCAAAAACTTCAAAGACTAAGTTCAGATGCATACCAGATAGGTCCCTAAACCTACCAGTTCTACTAGTTTGACATCTCTCAACATCTACAATCAGCCAGGAAGAAGCGAAAGGGGCACAGGCATAGGAAAAGACTGAAACCTAAAATTCTAGTTCAATCATCTAAAAGATAGCAGTTACACACTGGCAGACTTTACCCTAATTAGCTATACTGTTTAAATTAGTTGAAAGCTCCAATATATAACAAAAGAAAGCAAGAAAAAATATTAACTCCTAAAAGAATAAAAAAATAAATCATCTTTCACTTTGCTGCTGCACAAATACAAGGGTATTTCAGGTAAACTGTCAAACATCCTTGGCTTTAGATTAGTTTCAGGATGTCCTTGGTCCCAGGGGAAGGGACTGAACAGCGCTAAATTCTATCTATAGCAGAAGAACTTTTTTCTGCCTATACGGTTCTTGCACTGTTTCTTGGTCTTGGTGCATATAAAAAGATCTACTAAGTTACACGCGACATTAAAATGACTTCAAATACCTTAAGGTCTTGCCTGGTTGCCAGCAGCTCAGACTCTTTCCCATAAAGGTCCAACTGCAGCTTCTCCATGTTTTCTTTATGTTTTTCATGTGTCTTCTGTAAGTCTGCTAGCTTGACTTTCTCAGTTTTAAGCTCCTGTGCTGACAAAATAGACTGCTGTTGCAGTTTATTCTCCAGTTCTGCCTAAAACATAAACATAGGAAGATTCAGTTAAAGTTACAGAGAGTAAAGTAAGCTTAATCATTTCAAGAAACTGCATTCCTACTGCAAGATGAGATTTTCTTCCCCCACTTACAAAGCAGCAGTTCAGCAATCTGAATTGTGATTTTAATTAATATATTGCAACTAATTTAACAAAAAAAGTTAATTCATGTCAAAAGACTAAGTGAAACACATTAAGACCAAACATTAAAAATCTAAATAGTGCTTCCAAGTCTTAAAGTTTCCACAGACTGTCTAAAGCACAAATACAATCATGTAGCATAGGTCAGCCAAAGCTGGAACAACATTTAATAGTGCATGGCACAAAACACAACATTCCCTGATGTTCTAAGACACTTGAACTCTTTCCCTTATGGTTTATGAGTTTCATACTGTCACTCGGATAAATTCTTTTGGTATAATAAGAGAAGACTCGGTTTAAAACTGCCATGGATGTTTCAAAACACTGATGATTTTGTCTAAACTACTTTCACAAACTTCTACTGCTTCACAAGAAAATGGCAGCTCTTGCCTCACAGCATTCTCCTCAAACAAAATAAATACATTCAGTCAAGCCAGTTTTACCACTTTATTGAAGCCCAATTCCCACAGAATTCATATTTCAGCACTGGTTCTTTTTACTTCATTACTATTGTTGGTGATGTTGTTTCTATCTCCAGCAGAATCTGAAGACCTTGTTTCCACATCCGACCTTATCATTTCCAACAAGACTACAGCAATCAGATGTTTATCACAAAGATACTGACATAAAAGCTGCAGCATTTATCAGAGAAATTTACATTAATTTTCTTCAAGGAGTAGGAGAGGCCAGTCTTACCTTTTCTAAAAGGGCAGTTTTTAATTCAGCTTGCAGCACCTCACTATGTTTTTTCTTCTGCTCAAAAGATTCCTTTAACTCTCTCAGCTTTCCCTGGAGATGTTGCTCACTTTTTTCTTTCTCCTTCAGAAGACCTTGAATTTCCAGTACTTGTGCTCGTGCAGAATCAAGTTCTATCGACAACTGCTTAGAAATCTATATTTAAAAATAATAAATAACTGTATATAATTTTAATTTAAATCACTTTGAACATGCTGTAGTATGTGAAACTGCCTACTGAACTGTGCAGATGACAAATTATGTAGTTCAAAAAGCAAACAGATAATTTCACAGCTGAAAAACTGGTCAAAGCTTTTAAAGCTAAAGATACAACTTGAGGAAATCTGCTCTCAAAAGAAGGTGGGGAGAAACACCTGATTGTAGGAATCTGAAAGGTTTTTCCCTACTCTACTTTTCTCTAGGCATCTGCTACTTTCCTCTGTCATAAACCAAGCTATACCTTTCCTATGATCCAGTATGACCACTCATGTTTCTACAAAGAGATGCAGATTATTTGCAGGAAAGAATTTCCAAGTATGCTGTTATTTCTTGTACACTGAACCAGACCACCTCACAGTGCTGCTGCTGCTACCTTCTGCTTCAGACCTAGGTGGTTAAACACTTGCAAGCAGATTTAAAGAGCTACCTAACACATTAAAACCATCTGTTACTCCCAGTCCCCTCCTACTCTTAGAGCAATTGCAGTCTTTTTCCACCATTCAAAATTAAGAGCAAGCAACTTTTCTCAAGCCAGCAGTGGTCTGGGCTCCCCTGCTGCCAACTGCAGCAGATACCAAACCCATCCTCCTGCACTTGCCACAGAGCACCACAGTATCATAGTGCTTCTGCTGAACATGAGAGGAGCCAGGGGAGTAGCAGCAGTAGTCACAGAGCAATTACCATCACTCCTGAACATCCACAAACCCTCTTTCAGGCAGTAAGAGTCTATCACAGCCTTCAAACTGTGTCCACTGATCATATCTCTTCTGATTCCTTTAGGGACAGGTAAAGAAATCCATGAAAGTGGATTTGGCACTCAGACCACCAATTGGACTATGTGATTTTGCTGTCTGAATGCTCATCTTTAAAAAAGAACATTTGATCCTTACGTGGTCACAGGCAGGTGATTTACACAAGTTTGCAAAAGCAACTAAATCCTTCAAAGATAGCTGAAAACACCCTGTCCAACAACATAGAAAACATACTGATTAGTCCTGAGACTAAAACAGATTTAAGAATACGAGGTAACAACTTTCATTCTAGGACGTGGTAATATCAAGTAACTGTCTGAGTAATGAAAAAGCTGAAGGGCTAAAATGCCCCACTAAGGTATGTGGGGCACAGGATAGGAGTAAAACCTGTATTTTACAGCTTTATATTAACATCTAGGAAATTTTTAGTATCACCTTATTTCAGTGTCCCAGGTAGGTTACAGTTTGAGAATTGCAACCTCTATCTCTCATCAGTCCCAGCATGTGAGAATCAAAACAAATATTTTAAACATTTATTATTATTGGTTTCTAGATTTTTGAAACTGAGTGGACAGCTTACCCCCTCTTTTTTTTCAAGGGAGTTTTTCAATTCATTCCTCTCTTTAGCTACAGTCTCTGTTTGTAGATGGAGTTGGTGTTTTACTTCTTGGTAAGATTTTTCCTAAAAAACATAAGACAAGGAAATATTCCCATGAGCTTCTAAGAACAAGTACCAGGCATTTTTGCAGTATCTTTGAAAAAAATAACACTTTCATTTTTGGTGAAAAAGCTTTTCTTCTCAGCTGTGTGCATATTTTCATCTCAAAACTTTAACAGTGGTAAATTGAAGCTGAACACAGCTGATACCCCGTACCAAAAAATGCAGCCATGTGCCAAAGAGTTTTTCTGATTAGAGACAGTCTCCCTCTTGGAAGCTGCTGTTGTTGACCCTTCTCCTTGTGGGAAGCAGTAGGCTCATCGCTCTCATCAGGATCCAAAATTTCTTGATGTTCTAAAACTCACTAGCAAGTACATCTGTGGGACTTGTGTGCAAACACAACTACATTGTAAGCCCAAATAGACACGTTAAGTCCAAATGACTAAAGAATTAGAAGCAGAATCTAAACTCCTATCTTTAAGTCTAAACTGGGGACAAAATCCTTCAAGTTTTTAGGAGAAACAAATATTTAAACCACAGTAACTAAGTAAAGCAAAGAAAAAGATTATCTTAAAAAGGTGAAAGACTAAAGGAAAAAAAGTTATTTTTATCTAGAAGCAGAGGGTTTTTTAGATCAGAATAAAAGCAGCTCTGAACGGGTTCTGGGAAATGATGGCATGTAAGATGAGAAGGGAATGAGAAAGACACCCCTACTGTGTTTGAAGCAGGGGTGTCAGAACAACTGTATAAGAAAATACGTAAGACATGTATTCCTATAGTGTCCATTTATATTACCAAAAAAAGCAAAAGAGGGAAGAAAAAGTTGTATTTTAAGGCTAGTGAGAGTTCACTTACTTTACTAAAATATGTTGACTAGTGGTCAAACATTTGTTATTCTGCCATTCGTCAGACCTCTCTATAACTCAAATAGTTCTAGTGCTCTGATAATACCTTAAGCTATGCATCTCCCCACACGAGAGACTGTATTACCTTGCCTGCAGCATGTAGCCTTCCAGTGTGTCCAGAAAAGTTCCCAGGAAGGTTCAATGTACAAAGACTCAAGAAAGGAAATGAAAATGGCCTCAGAAAAGTAACATCATCTTCAACACAGTGGCACTTTAGCAAAGGGTTTATAACTTAGCATTGTTATAATAAGGCTGATGTATTTTTAAATAGGGATGTTTCCTATCAAATTGTTTCACCACTTGTCTCCATTTAGTTTCTTCACCATATTAAAGACATGAAGCAAGAAAAAGGGAACCTGCTGAGTGTTATGATTGATGTTTACTACTGTAAACACCCAGAGAAAAACTTAAGGTAGGACACATGTATAAACTACAAAAAAAAAAAAATTCATAATTTGTTTATCCTTAAGGCAGTTAATTTCCATGGATTGTCATTGCATGTACACTGTTTTCAGACAGAAAACAAAACCATTGTATGAGACTGTAAATACACCAAACTTATTTCCAATGAAAGAACCATTTCTAACCATTTCTGCCAGAGCTGCTTTTCCTTTCTGCACTTCTTTTTCCAATTCTTCCTTTATTTTTTTAAAGGATTCACAACTTTTTGAGAGCTTGTCTTTGGTAGCTGTAAGGTCCTTTAAAAGAGTGTCTTTCTCTAATTTCACTTGTTGTAGCTCTGATGTTGCTGCTTGTATTTTACAGTGTAATTCCTTGAGTTGTTTACTTGCATCTTGATTTGATTTCTCAAGATTTTGTTTGAGGCTGGCCTTTTCTTCCTCCTGCTTTGAAATTTGCTGTTTCACTTGTTCAAGGGCCTCAGATTTCTTCTGCAAATCCAATTTAGCATTAGACACTCTGCAAATAAAAAGAAAAAAAAAATTATTTTTTTTTTAGTGCTTCTTCTTGGGTTTTTTTGTATCATTTAATGTCTCTGTTATTAAATATATTAACCTTAGAACTATTTCAAAGCACACTTTTTTTTCATCTAGAGCATGGGCATTCTGTCTCTCCAGTGAAGACATACCAGTAACTCTAAAAACTACTTTGAGATGGATTTTTCTTCCTCTACTATAATGAACAGAAACTACCCCTTTGCTGCTTAGGAATAAATTGCAAATTAGTCTTTGAAAAAGGTTACGGAGCTATGGATATTTAAATATGGACCCCTCAGCATCAAACTGTTCAGGTATTTAGCTGACAACAAGCACAGTGAATAAACTGAAGAGCATTGAATCCCAGCTGTCAGGGATTCACAGGAGAGAGAGCACAGCAGATGGACTCTGCATGGCACATAGCATGAAAGAAAACAGGTAGGATAAAACCCTGTTCTCGTAGCAGAGGGAACACATCCTTTATCTATGAATTTTAAGAAATCACAGGAGAGAAGAACAAAATATCAACCCTACTCCAAACCACTCTAGTTTTATGTCTAACTTTGAAAAGTACTGTAACATGAGAAATGCATACGCTTCTCTTGCTGCTTCAAGTTGTTTACTCAGTTCTGCTGTTTGGAGGTCTAATTCTGTAGATTGCTGTCGCTGCTGCTGTAACTCCTGAAGAGCTTGTTCTTTGCTTGCTTTAGCATCAAGAATGTCAGCTTCAAGTTTCTGAGATAGAAAAATAAAAAGTTAAGCCATCAGAGCATAACCAACAAAACAAAAACAGCAATAAAAAGCAGAAGTCATCTAGTCTATGAGTAGCATATGACATTCTCCTCATCCTCTACTCTGACCTAGTGAGGCCACATCTGGAATACTATGTTCAGTTCTGGGCTCCCCAGTTCAAGAGAGGCAGGGAACTACTGGAGAGTGTCCAACAGAGGGCTACAAAGACAATGAAGGGACTGGAACATCTTCCTTGCAAGGACAGGCTGACAGACCTGGGGCTGTTTAGTCTGGAGAAGACTGAGAGGAGATCTTATCAATTCTTCTCAATATCTAAAGGGTGGGTGTCAAGAAGATGGAGCCAATGTCTTTTCAGTAGTGCCCAGTGATAGGGCCAAGGGGCAACAGGCATGAACTGGAACACAGGAAGTTCCACCTAAACATAAGGAAAACTCCCTCACTATGAGGGTGATGGGAGTCCTGGAATAGGCTGCCCAGAGAGACTGTGTTGTCTCCTTCTCTGAAGACTTTCAAAACCCATCTGGACATGCTCACGTGCAATCTTATCTAGGTGAACCTGCTTTGGCAGGGGGGTTGGACTAGATGACCTTCTGAGGTCCCTTTCAATCCCTACCATTCTATGATTTACTGTAGAATGTCTTTACTCTAGAAGGCAGTCACAATTCTCATGCATCATCTACCTAATTCACTAGTTTGCTGTTAATCTTTATTTAGTTAGTTCATTTACTATGTAGTTCCTGCAAACCTCTTGCTCCTCCAGAACTGTACTATGTTGGTAAAATACTCTGAAATCATCTTTAAATTAAAGGCCAAGCAGCCATTTTACTGCAAAGTTGTAGATAAAAAGCAGCAATCTTTGAAGACAAAAACACCTATACAGAACAAGGCCATACACAGTACTCAGCTTTGGGGCCAGGTTCTCAGACACAACGGAGTAGTTTCAGCAGTTTCAAATGACTGCTGGTTTACACACCCCAAGAACTCTGCTGCATTTCATAACAAAAACAAAGATGCAAACTACAGCTGCAAAGAAATCCTACGTTTGTCTGGAAGAGGTTTTTCTTGTTTTGTTTTTAGAAGATACTCATTTATTTTACGTGGAGTATAAAGAACACAGGAGTCTTCAGCAAAGGGAACTGCTTCCTTAGACTCTTCAACATGTTGGCTGCTTTAGTTTTACAGGCACTTCTGCTTTCATGCAGTGGCCATAAAACAAAATGGCCAAGTTTCTCCAAGAAAATTCCTGAGGGTTTTTGTTTGGTTTGGTTTAAACACCATGTATTCAACAGGAATAATCCCAAAGAATGGTGATGACACCAACATTTTACAGAGAATTGCATTTTTCTTGACAGCATCAACAAATGTGCTCATTTTCACACTGAAGCTACCAGGAACCTTGTAAAATCCTGTGCAAGCAAGCACTGTATTCCTCCCGAGCAGTTCTGTCTGTTGGTAACTTGTGAATCTTTAGCAAAATGGAGGAAAAATAAAAACACAAAAGCAGGCAGAAAAAAAAACAGCATGCAAAGGAGAAGAGAGATGGAAGCACACAATAATTACACTAATAATGCAAATGTATGCCTGCTTTATTTTTTAATAGCATCGGATTTAAAATTTCATATGGTGAAAACAACTTTCCTTCTCTATAGAGCACATAAGCTAGGAAAAAACATCCCACTCAGTCTTGAGCGTCAAGACTGCTAATCTCCATCAAAACACAGAGGCAACATCACAAAACCAATTCTGTGTGGCTTTGAAGACCACTGTATCATATGGTTTTATGTATCATGAATTTTGACTACCAAGAATGCTTGACAAATATTGATCAAACATTAAAGCCCAAATTTAAAAGCTCTCAAGCAGTGGGAATAATTCATATCCTTAACTGAAAACATTAGTAACTCAAACACCAACATCTTCTGCAAGAATTGTGAGTAATTTAAGAGAAAAACTGACTCCAGGAATGGAATGCAAAACTCAAGATCAAGTGAGAGAAAAAAATCTTGATTAAAAAGCCTCTGTAGAAGCCTACTGAAAGGCTTTAGAAAGAAATTAAACCAGACAGGTGGTGTTATCTTGGGCTGACCAATGTAACACATATTCCCTGCTACCACTTGCAAAGTGATAAGGTTGATCTTGAAGACTCTAATTTTGGAAGTATTCATTCACTCTCGTAATACTTAGCGCAGAGGCTGGTAGAAGCACACATACAAGAAAATGACAGTACAGTGGCAATGTCCTAAGCCAATCCTCTTAGCCTGATATGGTAACATGGAAGAAAATGAGAATAGGATTAAAGGGTAGATCAGGAAACACTAGAGAAGATTAAAATCTACAGAAGTGGTATTGATATAATCCTTGCCCCCTAATTTGAGCACAGCTTTTATCACATATTCCCAAGCAGCAGAGAACGTCAGTTTCTTTAAGCTCAGGTACTGTGTTCAATACAAACCTTAAACTGTCCCTCTAGCTCTTCAGTTTTCTGTTCTAAATAAAGACATTTCTCTTTGTACTCTTTAACATTGGCTTCCAGCTGAGCACAGTATTCCTGCTTGTCATTCAGCTTAGCTGTAACCTGATCCAACTGAATGCTGACCTTATTTAACTCCTGAGGTAAAATAAAAAGACGAAGGTTATTAGTTTTTAATAATTTCCAAAAATTACTAATGTCACATATCCTTTCACATGTTATAATGTGTTCAAAATCAAAAGGAAAATAATGTTTCTCTTTTATCCTGAGGGGCAGAAAATTGAGAGGGAAAACACAAAGAGATGCACAAATTCCCTCTATTAAACTGACAAAATTTCTTTTAAAGCCTCAGTATTCCTCTCAAACTTTACAGGCCGTGGGCTAAATCTTAACAAAGGTGTTTGAAGTTATAAGTGGAAGAAGAATTGTGGGTAATAAAGGCACTTGATCCTGTATTAGTACAACAGTAACAAGAAAGCAACACTACAAAACCTTAAGAGAAAACTTTTGCTGTCTCCATGAAATCAAGCACCACTGAAGAGGGGAGCCAATACCATGGGAACAGTCAGTTCTCCACATACCAGAGATGATTTCAAACCATTTGGTTCAACAGAAAACAATGCAATCTTCACAAGAGACATGAACACGTTCACCTAGTAACCACTATGATGACAGCTACATTAACGCTTGTTGCACTCCAACCAAGCTGATTTATTTCATTATTAATTGTTTAACAGTTGCAAAAAGAGGTCTTCTAGGTGCTGTGAGAAGACAGGCTGGGTGCAGGGCGGTGTGCTTTACAGCAATTAATTAATTCCATTCCCATGCTAAAACATGGTGCTATGTTAGCATGTGCTGGATGTTTCCATGAAGACCACAGCAGCACTGATTCTAACAATGCAGATTTTTGATTCAGCAGCTGTTGGAGTGCTTCGCTAGGATTAGCACACATTAAACCATGCAATTTTAACAACAGTCTTTTGCTTTCTTGTGTCATTTGTCACACAGATAATTATTTCTGAATGTAGACATATGATACTGAATTTATGTGAATCTGCAGTAAAAACTGTTTTCACTTGTGCATTCTACACATTTTTTCTTCATAGCATAAAGGTGAGAATTGAACTATCTCCAGTAGGACGGCACAGACTCTGAACCATAACTCTACAGCAAGGAGTGGACTCCCAAGTAAATTCTTTATACTGCAGAATATATCTGGTCCAGTTTACAGCAAAAAGAACTGAATACATATCACATAGTCAGAACATCCTAAATGAGGATCGCCAAATGCATATTCAAATGCATACTAGTTTGTAAGCAGATTATTCCTAGGTTTCTAAGTAGTTTTTCGGTAACATAGATACTTTATGCTTGTGTGTTGCTTTATAACCTGTTGCTTATCTTGCAGTGCATGCTGGGCAGTGTCCAGATGATTCTGAAGATCCGCTCTTTGAGCAGCTTTCGATGCTTCTGCTGAAAGTAGCAATTCAGTCTTTGCTTTAACCTGAAAGACAAGTTGTATTTCACCAAAACACCTACCTTACAATAGCTGCTTTTTTTTTTTTAATTATTTATGAGTCAGTTTAGTAGTAAAACCAGCAGTTTTCATGTACTACTTCAAAGGAAAAAAAAAAAAAAAAGAAGGAAAGACCTTCAAGGTTTAGAAAAATACCAGGACTTTAAGCAACAGTTAGGCCTTACTTTGAGCTGAAAAACCCAGACAAACAAAAAAAACCCCAAACCATCAGTCCCACTCATCTTCTATTCTAGAAAAAATATTTTTAATTAGAAGGAACAATGGGTAGACTTACTGCACTCACAAACACGTACACCTTGGTAATCTCGGACTACACACACATTTGTGTGCCTCCAAGATTTTTAAAAGCTAGAAGAATAAGAAATAACAAAAATACATTTCCACATGCATACTATCTTCCTCTGTTTCTATCTGTCTGTCAGGGAGCAACCCCCCTTCCTTCCAAAACACCCAAGAAGCAAAATTTAGAAAGTAGGTATGAATGGTGCAGAGAGGCAATATTCAGGGTCACCTGCTATTGGGATTTACTGTTTTTCTCAAAGAAATGCTCCTTCTCTGAAGACTGTAAGGAAGCTCAGAGTGCCTTAAAAAGCATAGATTATTCAGTTCTAGCTCTAACGCCTTGGTGAAAAACCAGTCCAGATATTGTAGCAAAGCCCAGTAAAAACACCACAAAGACATATCAGAAGTTCCTAGACCTGTTTAGAAACCGAGTAACAGTATTCCAAAAGACACTACAGTGTATTAATGTAAAAAAAATAGCACTAGCTGCTCCGAGTGTACCGATGCAAGAATATAATAATTGCCAGACAAAAACGACAAGAAAACCAACACTTGCCATCTATTGCTATTCTGAATCCACTTATACTTTCCTTCATTTTATCTGACCTATTCTACTTCATTTGTCTGTTAGTAGAAACATGCAATTCTTCCCAAATTGCTTTGTACGTTCTCTGGAGAGAATACAGAAATCACAAGCAGTAATCATCATCACGAGACAGGAGAGAGTTCCATTACCTGGACATCGAGTTGTGAAACTTTCTCTTTACTTTCATTTAGCTGGCTGCTTAGTTCACTGATATTTGCTTCCAGGGACAGCACACGGTCTTGAGCAGCTCTTAGATGTGCCTTTTGCTCCTGCACTTGCTCATGCAAATTCTCTTGGGCTTGTTTATGACTTTCTGATTGGTTCTTTAGCTTCTCTGTCAGCTGAGTTACCTGCAATGAAAAAAAAAAAAGGAGGTAAGTAGATGAAAAGGCTGGAACAGAATGTCCAAGGAAGTCATACCTCTTACGAGTTTCAGCATAACTTATCATGGCTTTAGAGACTCAACACTATCACATTTCTTTTTCTGAACTACTACAGTAAAGCTATACTGCACGCAATACCACACTTTAAACAGGTTACCAATTGGAAATGGAAGCAACAGGGAATCTAAATACTAAGGAGACAACAGATGACAGCTAAACTGAATTTTGGTGTTGAAGGTGGTAATTAAAACTCCTTTTAAAACAGGAGGAAAAAGCACATATATGTATCTAGAAATTAGTTGTAAGAACATACTACTA
>JAAGNO010005673.1:0-85615 GCA_033439905.1 Ceryle rudis | reverse complement strand
GAGTTCTTACCTGTATTTGCAATGCATGGTTTTTTTCTTGTAGCTGGTTAAGAACCGCAGTTTCTCCTTCTCCAGCTTGAATTTTGGCATATAAGTCCTCTCTTTCTTTTTCTAGCAGAGAGATGTTTTCCTTGCTTTTTTGAAGCAAAGCCTCAAGATTTTGAATTTTTTGGTCCTTATCTCCAATTTGTCGTAGCACTTGCTCCAAATCATTCTAGAAAACCACATAACAGCTTCCTTAATTATAATGACCTTAGCATTTATTCCTAATGCATAAAATGTTGGATAAGTTTATTTTAAACTTTCGGTATATTCTGTTCTAGATTTACAAGTTAATTTATTGAAACTAATATAAGCCATGTAAGTCGCAGAGAAGACATATTTAAAATAATAAAATCCTGAAATACACTTTCACATGAGGTTACATAATTACGTTACCTGGGCTTCTCGTAGTTTTGCTGTTGTATTTTGCTGAAGTGTCTGCTGTTCCTGGTGCTGCTGTTTTGCCTTATCTAATTGATGCTGCAATTCTGTGGAATTTGCTGCTTTTTCCTTTAGCTGAAAAAAAAAACCCATAAAAAACAAACCCAAACAAACCAGACTAATGAGTTAACAAGCACTGTTCAGTATGCCAACAATGCCATATTCATTCCAATACTAAAAGACTTTAATTAAACATGAATATTTGAAAACTGGTATAAAACCAGAAGTGTGTGATGCCAGTTAAAGAGTCAAAATCTAACCACAGCACTCGTTACTATTAATAGGTGAGACTCTATATCACAAGTGAGAACAATAAAGCAGCTATCAGACTTACATGTATTTTAGCTCTCAAAAACCTAAGACATGAAAAATTTTTAGTATGTTTTTTCCAGCAGTTAAGAGGTAACATGACCGATAATATAGATACCAGTAAAAAAATATTATTATTATTACTACTATTAGCAGTTTTAGTAACACTTTCAGTTTAGATGTCTCTCCACTTCTATACTGGATAAAGGCTTTGCAAATTAGTTATGGAAAAGCTATAAAGCTTTGACAACATACCACTCAGATATTTGGCCAATCCCTATACAGGCAGCAGAAAATCAGCAACATATACAAGATGCTCATTAAAACAAAAATTATTAAAGCAAGTGTTTTCTGCCCATCCACCCCACACAGGTTATTGACTATCAATGACCTGCTGTGCAATGTTTACTTTTTCTTCATGTAGGACTTTATCTCACAAAAATATATACACCCAAAACTTCACTCATATGTGCACCTAGGTCTTTTTACTAAGATCCTTAGACAAAGCTCATAAGTGCAAAATGCACATCTTTTATTCATCTGTAAACTGCCATGAACGCACGTGCATCCAATGAGCGTTAGCATTACACAAATATGTAATGAAAACGGCATTTAGGAAAATTTTGACAATTTTACCTTCAGATTTTAACAGTATTAGTTAAATGAAATTCACCTAAGGACAAACTTTATAAACTGCAACATCACCACAAGCATATACACAGGCTACTATCAGAACCAGAAGAAACTCGAGTTTGCATAACAGCCCCTACCTGCTCTTCAGCACGAGACAGTTTTAACTGCAGATCAGCCACCTGCTGCTCTTTGTCCATCAGTTTCTCACTAGACAGCTGCCTCTGTTCCTTGAGCCGCCCATGCACTTCCCCAAGTTGGTGCTCTGTTTCTAGGAGTTTACTGTGCAGCTGAAAAAAGTAATCGCTTTTCTTAGTCATTCTTTAGCCAACAGAGCTGTATTTTAGACTCACTTCGTGCAAAGTTTGCCAGAAGTTTTCATATCCCAGAGTTAAACAACTACATGAGCTGCTGAAGTCATCTATGTACATCATACACCTCAGAAACACAAATCATGTTAAAGAATAGCATCAACTACACAAGCATGAACAACTTTTTTGAAAAGTAGGCTGGAGGGACTCAGAAGCATCCTTATTTATCTACTAAAGCCCTTCATCGTGAGTTACAGAGATTTAACAGAAACACAGAGGGCAATCCATCAGCGGCATAAGGAATATCAGGCAAAACAGAGATGTTTAGAGCAATCTCATCTTACACAGTCCACACTCTCACTCCTGTAGATCCAGCAGCTGGACCACTGGAGCTTTTACCTGCTCCACTGGCTCCCACAATATATTGTTTTGCATTGCTATAGCCTAGTAAGAGAAATTTTTAGCTTGACCTGGCTATATCAATGGCATTCAGGCTCTGCAGAGAAGAGATAACATGAGCCTTCAATGCAGGGTACACAGTAACTTTGTTGGCTTACAGTCCAGCACCACCCAGCAGCAGAGGGAAGTGCTCTTCCAGCTGGACATAAGCCTGCCTCATAATTTTTTCAGTCATCAAAAGCAGTACTGCACTACCTTCAAAGCGCAAGGATGGTCTTTTACTATTCACTGTTGTAAAAAGCTCTCTTCATAAAATCAGCTGTTCTTCTATTTGAAACTGTGACTATAGGTCCTGGGTCACCTCCTGCCTACTTCTACATGACAGATACACAAATGATCTTTCAACTCAGTGCAAAAACAGAGAATGGATCAGGCCACACAGCACAGCAAGAACTTTCGACAGGTATCAGCATGAATTAAGTTTGTTTCCTTATCAATTTATGTCCAAGACCCTTGAACCATTCATCTCTTAACTACAGGTCTTCCCTTCACTATTCCCCAAAATTTCTCACTCTTTCCTCAAACTCCTACTAACACCTAGGCAAAAGACAGCGCAATCTTCTTACTGCAAACTACCACTTGTTGACCAGCTGGCTGCCTAGTGGGAGGGAAAAAGGAACAGTGCTTTTGATGACATGAAATCTTCCCCCAGGCATTCAGGGAGTAAGGCATAAAGAGAAGTCTCTCTCCATTACCCAGCTGCCTGTTCCTGCAAGAATTTAATACCGAAGAACCTAACATGGAAGACCTTTGGGCCATCTGTCAAAATCTGGATGAAGTTATCAAACAGTGCAAAAGTCACAGGGGATGGAGACAGTGAAACAAATGTATCTATGCCTTATTTTCTTAGGAAACCAAGCTAAATTACTTGGTTTTATGTCCACAACCACAAACTGTGAATGAAAAGCTGTTCAGTATGCGGACAATATCCTGACTGATAACTGTGACTGCACAGTTAAAAAAGAGGTAGAAGGAGAGAGGACAGGATGAGAAAAAAGACCATAATTTCTCCTCCAATAATGAAGAACATTTGTCTTTTTCCACAGTAACCACATTATTACTACTTCCTCATCACTAAAAATACAAACAAGAGTCAGAGGAAAAAAATTAACAATGAAAGGGTGCAACAATATAACTATTATAACTTTCCATGGCTATGTCAATACTGAGAGAGAATATTCAGAAAGGGGGAAATCAGCAAACAACATTTTACAGCCACAGTAAAGTATTTTTGAAGGACTTTAAAACTGACGTTAAATAAATGGAAACAAAAAAAAGAGTACTTCCCTCCTATCACCCAAATTCTAAAATACACAAACTTTACCAGACATGCATCTGTTCAAATGAATTTTGAGAAGATAGCAAGGTTTCTTTGAAAATGTGGTTTGACTAAACAACTACACAAATACATTTATAGGTAGCATTCATTGTGTCAATATAAGCTATTGGACTACATGCATAAAAAGAAAATTCCATTAAGTGAAAAAATGTTAGAAATATAGTCTTTCCATGACAATAGTTACTCAACTCTTCTTTGGAGGAAGAGAGAGGAAGAACTGGCTTTAATTTTATTTTATGCCATGTATGAAGGGCTTTTTTAACTCCACTTTTCTTTTACAACTCAATTCTAAAACATATCCTGAGATCCAGCAACGTGTCCATGTTTTCTTGCTTAGACTGCCTTCCTTCCCAGTGGTATCACCACAGAATGTGTGATGCCTTCATTTCCTTTCACAGGAATTCATTTAGCAATACTTTTCACCTTTCTCCTCCATCTTCCCACCCCAAAAATCCTTCCTGAAAATGCCCTCTCAGGCTGAAGCCAGATTTCAGCTCAACCTCTTGGCTGTGCCTCTGAAGTTTGCATACACGTTGCCTAGGCAGACTGAGGCAGTTTTACCAAGTGAGGATTCCCAAGCATAATATAATTATCTACCCTCTCCCTGAAAGAAGACTGATGGAAGGAGAGTCATCCTGGGGATGTAATACACACATAAATTAAGTTTGTCAAGCTACAGTTCTTTGAAGATAAACTGTACATGCACAGCTTGCAACTTAATATATTTCAGACTTGACAAAGGGTTGAAAATTGAGAAATGGTTACTTCAAAATGATAAAGCTTTAGCACAAGGTTAAAATGAAGTACATTATACTTGTAAAAAAAAACCCAAAAACCAAAGAGATTATTTTTTCCAGTTTAGGACTGGACAAGATTACTGATGCACAAATATTTCTCCAGTCTAACACATTACTCCCCAAGATACTAGATAAAATGGAGTTCATCCAGACTCAAATCTCACTATGCTCAATGTTATATGAAAGTCCTGCTCCCATAACTCATTGGCCTCAGCAGAACAACAGGCAAACAGCAGGGGGATGTATGCTTTGGGTGTTCTCATAACTGTCAGCAACGTAAGGTGCTTGTGGAGAGACACAAAGGAAGTAATACTAAGACTTCACATTATCCCTGCTTTTCACACTAAGTATTCCCTATTGCATTCACTATTCAACTTTAAAGCAAATCAAGCATTGTTCAGTTCTGATGTAAAATGAAGATCCACTTTTCTCAAACTTCCTATAGACTAGTAACATTAGAAACAGAAGTAAAACTACTTCTGATATTCTACCTGAATTTGCTTTTCTGACAACCTGAATTCATTATAGCTTCAGCTACCTTACTGAACCAAAACAGTTAACACTGCTGACTTCTTAGGACTTCTCTATTACCATATGTGTCATGGAAACTCAGTATCAGTTGCCCTCTCTTTTGACAATACTTCACTTATTTCAGTGAATGCATCAACAAAAAAAGGAGAGAGGAAAAACTGTTGGATGAAAGAAGAGTTCTGTAAGAGAAAATACTGTAAGAAAAAAAGAGTGAACAGAAAGTCTATCTTGGATCAGCCAAAGCCTTTTTTATTCACATTAAAAAAAAAAGTCAAATCAGAACATGAGAAATGCTACAAAGTTTATGCTCATTCAATGTTGATCTTCAAGACTGTTACTATAAAGACAGTTTTAGGACGATTTCCAGATAGAACAGAATTAGTCAGATGTATCCCATTCAGAAAGAGGGGAATTCTACTGCTGATAGACAGATATTACATAAGCCTTCCAAGAAATAAAAGAGTAAAAAGGTGGTTATAATTGTAGATCTCGCTGAGTTTGATTGTGACACAGCGGCTACAACTATCCTCATCTGCACCTGGTAAGAGTCTGGACCTACTAAAAAGCTTCAGATGTAACAACAAATACTAATGAATTTTTGCAGTCTTATCCTAGCTTCTTCTTGTTGCCTATTCTTCTCTAAGGGGAAGAGGTGATTGTATTTAATTTGCTGCAGTGTTAGGAAGGATGTTTTATATATTCATATACTGGCTAAGTTATATTTATTCAAATGCACATACTGGGTAGGTACTTCCCTTCAATAAGGAAATGCAAATGCATATGCATGAAAAATACGCATGCGCAGTCTGAAAAACCGTAATAGGATGGTTTAAGGAACCATCCCAATAAGATGCTTTAAGAGGCTTAAGGAGCCTTACCTGACTGAGCTCACTTTGGAGCTGCAGGCTACGCTGCTCTTTTTCCTCCCTCTGCTGCTGGAGCTGTTTACATTCTGCCTTGAGATGCTGGTATTTTGTCTCTACTTGGGACAACTCTTCTTTAAGTTTCTGGTTTGCTTCTGCCTTCTCACCTAGCTCTGTCTGTAATCTCTGTATCGAGGCTTCAGATGCAGACAGCTTTGCCTGAAGCTGTTGGCAGTCCAGGTCCTTCTGGTGAAAGCTTGCCTGCACGTTCTTCTTACTCACAGATACTTCATTGTGTTTTTCCTCTAGCTGGGTGTAGTCCTGCTCTTTCTTCAGCAGCTTCTCAGTCAGAGTCTATAAAGAGAGTTACACAGCAATTCAAGTGCAATTCTGCTTACAGCTGTTCAATGTATTATTCAAATTTCTTCTGAAGTGCTGATGATGAACAGTGAAAAACTGCCTCAAAAATGTTATTAAGTAAAATATTGACCTCTGTTTCATAGTACAGAAGTTAATTCTGGAGCCCATATAGCACACGGGTTCAAATGGAAATACTGGTTTTCATACTCTCATAAATTCACTTCCTTTTACCGAGAACACCACACAAACTCTCTTTCTGTATCCTGAAAACTAATTCATTTCTCTGAATATTCAAATTCTAGGTTATTACAACTGCATTTGCTTGGGGAAAAGTTGAAATAGTAATTTCAGTTATTAGTATACAGAAGATATTTTCAAGTATCACTGTCCTTCACACACAGCTAAGCAACAATATTTGTGGTTTAATTCTTATGTAATCCTGTGCAGCCATCATGCTGGTCATCTTTAGAATACCCTAATTTTGCCCTGTCACTTTACTTAACAGCATGATCTGCTATCAAAATTATGGAAGAAAACCTGTGAAAACTAGTAAAATCCATGATCTTGATAAATCATAGAATGAAACACTCATGATTTAATTTTCATTTTAGAAGATGATGTTCTCACATTTGAATTGATACCATCTAATTTCCTTGCATACAAATCAGCTCAAAGAAGATGGTTGTTTTGAGTTTGAAAACACCAAAAATTGGGATTCTCAGAAGGAAAGACATGAACATCACTGAGTGTCAGATTTTAATTACCACATTAATAACAGTAAATACTGCAAGGACTAAGGTCATACTATCAAATTTACACACTGAGACACATACTGGGAAAAACAATTATTTACATATAATTTTCAGCTATTACCTAATGCTTTTCATCATATTTCATGAACTGATCAAAACCATATTCAGATAGAAATTAAATGGACAAGATAAAATTCCAGAAAGTCTGAGGTTTCCCCCAAGCTTAGCCTGAGGCACTAACAAGAATTTCAGAGATCCTGAACAGGACCATAAGAAGCCATGAGAACCATTTTGGTTTTCCAGTGTCCCTTTTTGAAGCACAGACATAAAGCTAGTGATCCTTCCAATTAAAATACAGAAAAATAAAGAACACTTCTAGCATGTCAGCCTGAAAAAATGCCAACACTGAAGTCAGTTTTATGTATCAAAACTTCAGACAGTTCTGCAGTTTTGGAGTATCATTGTTCCAAAGATAAGACAGTTAGTGCTCTAATTCTAGCTATGCTGGGCATCTGAAAAGTCCGCTTCTTCACAGTGAACAGGGATGAAACCTGTTTTGCCAGACAAAAAAAACAGAGCTGTAAAATTATTTAAATAAGTTGAACAATCTTTTTTCTTTACAGATTTTATCAAATTATTACTATATTGGTTGTTACAAACCATATACAGACACTTCTATTTTACAATCATGCTAAAATAAACAGAAGAATCTATATTAAAAAAAAGAGAGGTTAGAAAACAAGCAATCTCACAACTGGCAACTCTTAACAGTCCAGCAACCCATGGGAAAACAAGTGTAATTAATGCCCTACATGTCCATTTAAAAACCTTCTAAAGCATACAACTTAGCCAAAAATTTGGGCTCAAGACTGAAGTTCGGCTATTGCATCCTAGCCCTGAAGTACCGTATTTTGGAATCCTTAAAAAATAAAACAACTTGTTGCTGTTACAGGTATGTAGAAGATTTTATGTATCCATATATAAAATGTAGAAATTTAGAACATAAAGAACGTACTGAGGTCAGGTGCCAATTTTACCCTCCTGAAGTCAGTGGCAAAGCTCCCACTGCTTTTAGAATGCATTTCACCTTCAGAACATAAAGTGCAATTCCATTTTCATTAAAGAGAAATGACCAGGTAGGATCATTACTATTCATACTGAATAGAGTTCCTGAAACACCAGCACAGCATGGAACCTTTTTCATCTTAGATGGGCAGGTTAGAACTAAGGTATTAATCTTACTACTACTTCATAACTAGATCTACACATCAAATGTAAAACCACTGAGAAGAACTTTATGACAAGTCACTGCAGGACGCTAACTTCATTTTTAAAGTAAAGGGGGGGGTGGAAAAAAGAAAGAGAAACAATTACTTTTGTCTTGAAGCTGACTGAGATGCTGGAAAGCTTTCAGGAACACTATGCAAAACAAAAAAAAAAAAAAAGCAAAGCCTCTTCACCATCACCTCACATGCTATCCAAAGCACAGCCAAGAGCAGCAGCTACACGTGGCTGGAGATGCTGCTCCACATTCTGTGCATCTCTTCTACCTTTCTCCCTTGTCTGATGAGCAATACCACAACAAATACCAGTGCTGACAGCTGAACACCTACAGTCATGAGTGGCTGGACAGAGCCACAAACAGCTGCTGCTGCTTCTGAGAGAAGAACAAGGTTTGCCCAAAAACCTGCATGACTGAAGCCCATGAGCAGAGTCGAGGCCAGAGAGCTGCCAAGTTACGGTCGTTTAGGTTACATCAGTGGATTCAGCAGTGTTAGCCTCTCTGGATGTATGTGCCGGCTGCATTCCAGATACATAAAGGGCACACACCAGCCACCTCTCTTCCCCAAGCCCTGATTTACTCAGGAGAGAAAGAGGGAATGACATTATGTCACAGATCTCAACGAAGAGCCCTGAGCCTTCAAAGTTCACAAGATACAAGGGGGAACACCACACTGATGCTTTCTTTTATAACTGCTCCTTGGAAAAATACATGTAATTCATGTTAGTAGTGACAGTGGCCAGGCATTAAAGAACAAATAACTCTGTGGTCACTGATCGAATTTCAGAATAGTAATGTCAGTACGTTAGAAACCAAACATTTTTCCATGTAGATGATGCATCACAATTTTCCTAAAAGAAAACAAACAAAAAACCCCACATGCAATGGGTTTAGAATTACGGCAAGTCTTATACTTCAGGCAATATGCTGGTTTTACACATTAGGTCTCTTCCGGGCTACAGTCCATTACTGGCCTCTGCAAGGCAAGCCAAACCCATAATTACAATGCTTTATAAATGCAGGAAAGGCAGTTCCTGCTGGTCTCAGAAAACTTATCTACTTGTCATCTGCTCTTCTCAGTATAGGTCCTGAAAATATAAGAAACAGGTCAGTTGCTTGCTTGAGGTTGTGCATGAGCTTGAAAAATTCTGTGTCAATGCACAGAAATATCTCCCACATTGCAATGGAATTATAAATGGATGTACATATCAAAATGCAATGTATTCTATCCTGCATTAATGGCTTCTCCCTCCTTCCTGACAGCTTCTTCAGGGATAACAAACTGTTCAAAGTGGGAGCAATTTCTGTTATTTGGGATGGTAGTTTTAACTTTTCCAATGCTAGGTCCAAGTCCTCCAGGGCCAAGATTCCTTGGCTAACAAACCATTCTTATGGATATTGCTTTTCAAAAAGCTGCATAAAGAGGTGACTGTAAACTGTGTTAAGTCACTGAAAGGAGTAGTAGTTCCCTACTGCTTTTCTTATTCCTATTCCTCAAGTCATGTTTGGCATTAACCTGAAATAGTGGAGGACTCTCTCTTAAAGTACAGTTATCTTATGCATCAACCTGTTTCACTGCACGTGGTTAACAGAACAGCAATATACTCAGGCAAGGCTCTACACTGTATAGCAATAATTTTGCCAAAAGCCTGATTAAGTGTTGCTGATCTGTGGGAAAGTACACCATATGACAATTCTTGCCATCTCAGTTCTGCACCTGACGTAATGAGCCAAACCAAGAGTCATCCTACTAAAGACAAGTTTAATTTACCAAATTTTAATTGCACCTTCTCATATTCTTTGCAAATGCTTTAATATTATGTTATATTGAATACAGACTGTTTGGTCCCTGGCCTTTCCTATTTTCCAAGACTGAAAGGTTTAGTGGTAAATACACATATGTAATATGTATAGTTCATATACAATGTTATACATACACACAACAAAAAGCAGCACACATCATTCTCCTCATCTCCTTTCCTCCCTTACCTCCATTTATTACCCTACAGCACACGCTTTTTAATGTAAATACAAAATGCAGCAAGCTCAAAGGGTTTTGATAAAAGCTCCCAAGGAACACCTATAAACTGATAAGCTTCAGGAGTTTATTTCAATTTTCTACCATTCATGACTCTGACAGAAGGCCAGAAAATGTGACAGGAGTACAGTCTAAAAGCTAAGAAACTGCAAGACCAATGAAGAGAGCTCAAAATGTCTTCTGAATTACAATTACTAGGCAAATATTGCAATATTTCAAAGGCTACTGCTTTTTTCTTTCAATGTCTAAGATGGCTATACTGCTTAATGATAGGTAAGCATAACTGTAGCAATTAGAAGTCTGCAATCATAACAGCTTTGAGGATTTAATTTGAAACATACTAATGATCGTTATAATACAGTGTTAGCTTGTACTTTACAAGATCCATAGTGTTAAGCAAAATGGTAAAGGAATTCTCAACTTCTGCAACACCAAGAAGCATCTTATTACAGTCTTTAGCGCTTCCAAAGGCAATGTGTGATGTGTTTCTGTTTTAATGTGAACTGACAGACACAGGAAATAACAGCATTCTCACCTGGTTTTTCTGTTCTAGCTCTTTGACTGAACTTTGAAGTTTTTGCAGCTCCTCAACATACACAGCTACTTCCTGAGGTCCTTTGGCAAGTTCAGCTCTTAACTGGTTAATGGTAGCCTGAAGAGACAAACAGAAAAGTCCACATTTAAAAAAAAGCTTTACATGCATAACCCCACAAAAGCAAGATGTCTGGTACCAAAATAAAAAGCATCTTGTATACAATTAAACAGCTTAAGAAAAAAATCACCTGCAAACCAATCTCAGAGCACCATCAGCTACGAAAGTACCACTGAGCAGAATCTCCCAGATGAGATTCATTCATGTCCTACTTCAGAAGACAAAAATGGGCCCCAGTCCAGTAGAAAACGCCAGGTTGAGCCCACAAGCAATCAAAATCACAGCAGATTATCTATTAATTGTTGTTGCAGTTCTAGCTCAAGGTGAAATCCTCCCAAGTCATTGCAGTTACATGGCCAAAATCTTTGCCTCCCCACGAAGGAAAAAGCACTAGAAGCAAGTCTGGTATCTGATGCAACTTGGTGTGTGATTTTTGGACAAATGAGCCCTGCAGGTCAGCGTAATCAGGGGAACAATACTACCCCATTAAACAGGATTAGTACAAAACAGAATATATCAATGACCACACAGTATTTGAATACAGTAATGGAAGCGAACAGGAAAAGCACTTTAGATGGCTAACAATGGCTGCCCTAAAGCACACTGTGTATGACTGCACTCACTCTGAATACGCTACATAATAGAGACCTTTTTAAAGAAGCTTTCTTTCCTATTGTTCTCATAACCACAGAGTTCAGCACAAATGTATAAATACTGAATTCAAGAATGAACAAAATCAGAACAGAAGTAGTAGGCAATAAACATACTACTTACAACCTTCCTAGAGAAAAAGGAAGACCAAAAAGAACATATGAACACATTACATGAAAACATGTATTTATTAATTGTGACTTTCTGTAATGCTATGCTTTACAAGGCTATTTCATTACAGAGTTGTTGACTAAAACATATTCTGGGATCTGTCTTTGGCAGACAAACATTCCAGGATGTTCCCAGAAACCAGAGTATGGGTATTTCTCTACTGAGAGAAAATAATTCAAAAAGGTGCAGAAGGTTGTTAAGGATACCACTGCAGACTTTCAAAACAGAATTGTGATTTTTATACATATAAATATACATTTCCCTCATTCATAATTCAATAACCCATCCCACATTTCATTCTTAGCATGGAAGTATGTTATGGATGAATATTCATTCCTGATATTACATGGCTGATGTGTTTGAATGACTAATGAACCAATAAGCAAACAGGAATGTATCTGTTTAACAACCACTTGAAATTATCTTGGTACCACAGAAATGTACTGTAAGAATAAAAAGCTCTCAAAAAAATTTACTTCAAATTTAAGTGTCTTCATTAGAAAACAGAAAAAATAAAATGGGTGGATGAAAGATTGAAATAAGCAGTCACAAAACATGTTAGTAGACACACTTCTTCAAATTTGTTTTCAAGTATTCCAGTGCTTTTAATGCCTTTGCTTAGTGGAAAAAAACACAACTCCTGGCTTTATTAAATTTACTTATAATTTAATCTACTAATCTTATTTAATTCCGTGGGCCCTCAAGTTAACAATCAAGCCTAGGCCCTGTATTTTATGAAGATTTATCAGATGCTGAAACAAATCCCAATCTGCAGAGATTCACAGAAATGCTTAGCTCCACAGCAGTGCAGCTGTTTTCATACTGTGTTTGCTATGCCGGAGTCACTACAATGAAAAACTAAACATGAAAGGAGTAGGTCAGAATGAAAATTCATCTGAGAGATCTAGACAGCAGAGTTTCAGATGCAATTCCGAAGCAAGGCATAAGCACCCAACAACCACAGCAAAGGCAGCAATTAATACGTTTAAGCAACAATTGCAGAGCTATACTATTCTTCACATCCACATCCCTCTCCTGCAGCACTTTAAGATGCTCATATAGGGTTAAGATGAACTTTGTTATTCTCTTCACCCACGCCGTAAATTTAACTTGGACATCTCACTTAGGAAACCAGTATTGATGTATGTATCCGCAGACAGCGTGGCAAAATAGACAAGGATGGGCTAAGAATGACTTTACACTTTCAGCCCTTGAGGTGGCCTTAAGCAGCAAAGCTGAGATGAAACATGGCCAAAATTTTATGGACAGAACTGTACACACTCTGCCAACGAAGGACCTCCATTTCTTATTTTCTTACAGCTAATACTTTTCACAGTTGTGGTTTTTAAAGAGAAGGAGAAAAGTTTTCACCATTATGACATCGAGTAATTTTTTTTGGTTTTTGAAGTATGATCTTTCACTTTACATGGACAGAAAAGCTTTTATTTTCAACTCGTCTCGAGCTATTGTTGACGTATGTTGGAATTAAGCAGAGAAGACAGAAACATTCTGAGAAGAACCAAACTGTCACCGCTCACCATTTTCTGCCACAAAGCAACTCGGTCTTCTCTGGTTCAATATACATACTCAAGACACTATGCAGACATCTGATATTATAATTGCTGCAGTGTAGTTTAAGATACGTAAGATGTATTAAAGTTTAAATACATCTAAGACTTCTTATACGAACACATGATAACAACTAGGGGAATCATGCAGCCCTCGCCCCGATCTGTCATTATTTCCAGGAGGACTGAAAAAACTTTCTTCCTGTTAAAGGCTGCACTTGAAAGCTACATTTTTACATGACTAGTTATGTCAAAACTTAAACATACCTAATTTGGGGGTACAGGACCAATTCACACTTCTGTGAGGATGTTTTAAGGTGAAAGACCTTTGTTATGTCCATGTCACTATGTCATTTTATCTTCACATGAAAACTAAACATCCAAAACCACAAAAGACTAGAGAGAGTATTTTGAAATTAAATCTAAATTCTACAGCATAGTTGTGGAATCTCACAGCTAAAACCAGATTAAAATTATACAGCAACTCACATAGCCACACAAACACATTATTTTCATAACTCAAACCGTGATATTCCTTTTTTCATGTCTAATGAAGCTCTTGGCATACATAATTGTAACATGAAAACAATACTGTGCCCTCGTACAATTTCTGGAGCTCAACATACCTATTTGGACTGGGGGAGGTGGGAAGGAAAGCCCTAAGGAGTTTAGAATAATGCCAGGCAGCAGTTCTCTAAAGCTCTACAGTGCAGATCAAGAAATAGAAAATTAAAACTAGTTCTGAAATCTAGATCACATGAAACTCCAGAAAAAAATGTCAGAAATCCTTCACATCCACTAATCTCAAGAGGAAGAGGATACTTGGAGTCCTACAGAAACCATAGGCATTTGCTCATATAAGCTGGGGAATTCTTCAAGGATCCCACTTCAACAGGGACCACAGCTCTGCATTGACAAGTTTTACCGGCATGGCTGCATACGTGGGGAACAATGTTAAAGAGGGAGGGCAAAATTAAAAGGTCTCAATCATTGCCGACAGTCTTCAGTGAAGACCGTTATGCTGTCAAGTCACCCATTAATAAAATCATACCAAGCAACCCACCAGTGAGGTGCAACAACACCCAGCAAGATAATTCTTCTGCAGGTATGCATTTACCAACTTCTCAGTAGAATAAATTATATGTTCAACAAAAGCCTTTTTGGTGATACTGTATTTTTATCAGGATTTCTTGCTATTATCTCTGTCAGATATTTCCCTCACTGTCATGGTAAACATCAAAGAGGCTTTAGCCAGGAGTGATCTGACACAGTTTGAGGAGTAAGGTTCCTTCTTAAATTTCCAAGTCAGAGCTGCTGCATCCCTTTTTCTCCACCTTGTATGGAAGCATTCACTGGTGGAAAAGCAGAGGAACCAAAAACAAGAAAAGTGAGTATTTGCTATGGGAGAGGCAGTTACCTTTGCTTCCATAAAGAACAATAAAAATGGACAAATGTTTTCCAATCTCCCATCAGCAATTTAAAACTACTTCCACCGATTCAGCCAAAGCAGGGCAAGCCTTCACAAACTACTTCTGAAGAAACCAGCATATTCTGCAACACAAGTAGACAGTGGAGTCCCTTTCAAGTGAGACAAATTTGAAAAGTTCAAATCCAGGAAAATATGGAGAAAAAAAATAGTCAAATAAAAAAAACCCCAAACAAACAACTAACATAAGAACGATAGATTTTATTTTATACTTTAGACTGCAGCAACAAAGAGAAGAAAACTAAGGTGGTGTTGCCTGGAATCAGAATACAGGTGACATCCTGACATCTTTACCTTAAGATATGGTGAGGCCTGGCAGTCAATCACAGACAACACTTGGAGTCCATTAAGCAGTGAACTGGCAGGGGGTATGTGTGAAGAAGAGAACTGCACACAAAATACTCTTACAGTAAATAATAGGTGTAAAAAAGCCTCACATTTGGCAGTAAATAATAGAAAAAAATTAATAAAATGAAAACCAGTTTACAACATCCATTGAGTTTTTTCAAATCTTGAATAGGTTAAAGAATTATATACATACTATATGAATAATGAAATTGTTGTATACCTTTTATTAATAATTTCTTTTTATGTATTTTATCACTCTAGCATCCATTTTCAGGCACATCAACTGAAATGCATCATTTTCAGTAACAACTGCTTTAATACCCATGTAGCTCAATAAGAAAAAGAAGTCTTTGAATCAAACAGGTATTGCTCTGTTTCTTCAATTAGAAAGAAGCACAACTCCACCAAAAGTTCTTTTTTCTCTGCTATTGGGCTCTTGTAATAAGTTTTTATGCAAGAAAAGGTTTTGCCATGAAAAGCATGGGGGCTTTTGGAGGGTAAATACTGACAGAATTATGCAATTTCCTCTAACAAAGAAGAATGCCTATCGGATAAGTTAGAAAATTTGGTTAAGAAAGAGGCTTTTTCATTATGGTGAATGAATATCTTCTATTTGCATATGAAAATCATGACAAAGATAGCAGACACATTTTAGAAATTATTATTACCTCTGAGTTAGCCTGCTCTGCCTGCAGGTGCTTGCACTCATCTTTCAGCTTTTCAGATTCTCTCTCACGTTCCAGGGTCATTTTGTCCATCAGTGTCTGAACTTGGACAAGCTCCCTTTTCAGGACGGCCACATCTTCCACACCAGGCCTTTGTAGCTGAAAAGCAGAAGAGTAGCACTGAGCAACACGCTGTTGGCAGACATACTTCCACCGTCAATGCTATCTCAAAAAATCTTTCGTATTATCAGTTTACAGACAAGTGACATATACGGTATTACAGCTGTGTCAAAAAAAAAAAAAAAAAAAGAGAGAGAATGGGAATGTTACCACCCGCCCAAGAAAAACAAACAAACAAAAAAGAAGAAATCACAGAAAAGTACTTATCATTCCCAAAGAAAAGAGGATCTAATGGCTGGTTGTCAGTTACTGCCTGCTAAATTTGAACTTCTTGTTTGACTTCAGTCAAATCTGACAAATGGGAAAAGGTCTCAGATTAAATTTATGTAATTTTTATGTAGGAAGATAAGGAAGGTACAGGAGGGAGACCTTCCCTTAGGAAAAAACATTGAAGTGACAGAGATTCCCTGCAAGACATTTATCTGAAGTTACAGTTCTCTGAGAATTGGGCTGTATTGACTCCACTTCTCTGCAGAATGGATTACTTTATATACTTTGCTGCTTTATACTTTTGCAGTGATACACAGACTTTTATCATGATACTGCCTCTGTCTTCAAGAAATACTTCAGAAAACCACAAGAACAGATAAAAAAAAAAGAGATGCTGAAGGAAATTGTCTTGAAGGTGCTGTCAGACATGCCTCATACCAAACCCGCACAGAAAATCTGTTGGTAATTACATCTAAAGCACCATAACGTCCCTCAAAATCAAAAGCTATGGAAGGAAAGGAGATAGAAGGCAATAGGGGGCACTGAAGAAAACAGAGAAAAGGAGGGCTGGGCATCTAGAAGAGAAAAGGTACAGGAAAAGGGTAAGCGTTAAGAATGCAGAAGGATAAAGGAAGACAAGAAACAGGTAAACAGAGAGGAGTGGATAGGTCCAGTGGCTGGGCAGGCCCAAGAGGCTCATGAGCTCTTCAAGGCTGCCCACTACAAGGAATAAGGGGGATAAATGAGTTCTACTTTCCTCCAGAGTCTAAGCAATGGCTGAGTGGGAGAAACTAGGAAGTCCCCTTCTCTACTGCTTTAGAAGCAGCACAACTGCTGAGTCATTGGGATTGCTCCTTGGAGCCATGGCTGTGCACAAATTCACAGGAGCCAAAATCCTGGAATACACACATATTGGTATTATCAGCCAAGCACAAGGGGGACAACAATAACATAAGCTTGGTGATGACAGCTGCCAGCATTTCAGCTACCATGTCACAAAACACCTCTCTGAGCACTTCCTCTGAATGCAGCTGTCCAGGACAGTCATGCCATAACACCTCATGGAAAAAGGGTGATCTAAAGACAGCTGTGGAAGTCAGCAATGGCGTGCTCCAAGTACGATCCTGCACAGCACATCTAGATGTGTAGTAACACCCTGCAAAATTTCTAAGGATAGAGCATCAAAAAACAGACTATAATATAAGGTAGGATAAATTTCAACAAGCATCAGAAGCAGCATACATTTCCTCACTGAATAACACAGAAAATACAGGTCAGTGAAACAGATCAGACGCAACAGTGTTCTGAACTGTTTGAGCTCATTAGCAAATATCTCCAAGTTCGACAGAGTTTGACTGGAGTTTCAAAACTTCATTTGCAAGCATTTAAGTTATTAAGATATTAAGATAGTAAATATTAAGATATTTAAGCATATCCCTCCCTCAACTTGAAAATAACAGTAACATTAGTGTGATGTGAATACCAGCTCTGTCTTTAAGTCTTCAACTGTACTTCTCTCCTTCTGCAGCTCTTGTCTCAGATTTGTCACTTTCTGTTCTGCACTTTGCCGAAGGCTGATTTCTTCATCATACTTTGATTTAAGATCTAATAAGAGGGAAGTTGAATAAATGATCACTTGCACAAGTTGCACAAGTAGAGAACCGAATCGGACCTCATGTTAATATACTTACCCACAATTTCAGTGGCCAGTTGTGCTGCTTTTTGCTCAAATAAGTCTTTCATTTGCTTAATGTTAAAATTTTCTACTTGGATCTCTTCTAGTTGCCGTTCTAATGATTCTATTTCCATAAAAAGAAACAGTATTATTTCCTAGAAAAGCTAGGACAATACAGTTACTCACACCTATAAGGAACCACAGAAGGTAAATAAGTAATCCAAACTCACTTAACATCCAATTAGCTTAGCAAAGTGAACAACTTCACTGAAGTTAAATATCTACAAGCATGATGCTGGAACCTGTCACTAGTTGAGTAGTCTGCAAGATTAAGTACATACTGGTTTTCACTGGTCACAAATAGTCCTTCAGATCACTACAACAGGCTGTTGAATTCCGAGCCCCGAACTGCAATTAAAAGCTCTTTAATCATGATCAGTCAGATACTTTATTCACACATAAGGAAAATTTTATTCCATGAGTGTCTCATGGAGAAAAACATAGAGCAAAATTTATTGGTCTGCAAAACAAAACAACAAAAAAATTTCATTGTTTTCTTTGCTAGCAATGAGTACAGAAAAACACTAATTAAAACCAGCCCTGACAAATGCTATAGTTTAAATATCAACAATCACTGTCTTTCTCAACAAAAGACTTTTACCGAATGTTTGAATATACGGAATTATTAAAAACATGTTCAAAACTATTTATGAGAACTGCTTTTAGGGCCAGAAGAACTCCTGTCTCACTTCTAGAAACTACAAACTCTGAGCCTCTGGAACATTCCCCCAGACTATAGCTACCAAAAGCGACCTACCTTAAGCACTTACAACGGTAATTTTTTACCGTAATTGTACCATTCCAGCGTTCTAGCTCTCTAATTTACCAAAAGTGTTTTTTCACCAACCTAAAAACTACAGTGAAGATAATGTCAGAAATCCCATAACAGTGCAGAAATTCATATAATAAAATGTTAGCCACCTGTAGATGTAGCCGTTGACAATCCATCAGACTTAGAATCCTTAAGAAAACAGAATGAATGCATCATTAGACAGAAGGAATAAACACTACTACTTCCAAAGTTCATCCCATTTTTTGAAAAGACAGGGAAATAACGACTTCTGTGCTCTAATACTGCAAAGCAGTATTTCAAACAGTTATGTCTAGAAGACTGGAAAAGGATAAGATGATTTTCCATTTCATGTATCACTACATTATCAGGCTTCCAGACTTGCAAGACTCCAGTAACAATCCCCTCCCTCTCCCTTTCCTCAATACTGAAATCTGCCCTAAAAACAGAAGTTACAGACATCACTGAAGACCTTCTGAAAAGGCATTCTGTTAGAAAGCAATTTCTGAGGTTTGTAGCAATCCAGTATCTAAGTAGCTCATAGTAATGAAAGAAGAGAGAGTTTCCTTGGGGCACAACACACTAAAATTTACCTTGCCTAGTTTGTTCAGTTCATCTGGACAACTGTGAAATCAAAATATTGTTCTCCAGAAGTTCTGACAAGAAAGACTCCATTGCCCTTTGTCACAACAGCTCAAACAGCACATTCGACTTATTTTCTTTAATAAACTTGAGTTCTGAATAAGCCAAATAGAAGGAAAAGTCTGAACTGAACCCGTAGCAAGTAGTATGGAAGAAGCATTATCTATTCTGACTGTTCTTCAGATTTATACATACAGTTACATTGTGGAGAGATAGCTAGCTTTGTTTTTAAGAACATTTCAGTATTCAAATTATGGAACTAACTAAATCAGGCCACGTGCCTTACAAAAAAGGTATTAATCTTCAATGTCAATGCTGATGATAAACCTGCTTCAAGTATTTTAAAGCAATTACTTGCTGACGCTGCCCCTGCAATTTCTCTAGTTCTTTCTTCAGCTCTTCTGAATACCACCTCTCCTCCTAAGGGGAAAAAAACAGGGAAAAACAAGAAAAAAGGAGATGGGGGAGAGAGAACTGTAAATTTGGTTGCTTAAAACAGTGGAACACTGCAATTTGAAACAAAGAACCAAGTGCAAGTAAAATACATTTCCAACCTTCAGCGAAGCTTGCAAGTCTTGGACTTCTTGTCGGAGCAGTGATACTTCATCTCTGAATAAATATATCCATGGGATGGAGAAAATGAATACGTAGTGGTTATGTTTTGTCAATTACATACAGGTTATAATGTGTATTAAATAAATGGGGTGATAGCCATGTACTACACAAATAAAATTTACATAACTATATATAATTATTTTTAGATTTTTTGAAACTTGGAACAAACCAGATCAATAGATACTGATGGTTCACTTTGCACATCACTTGAAAAATGCTAAACATATTAATTGAATACATGAAGAAAGAGATATGCAAAAAGTCTCATGAAAACAATGTCAATCTAAACTGGTGCATCAGTTCAATCGTAAGAGTTGAGTATGGCAAAGCTGTGCATTGGGATGTTTAAATGTTCTGCATGCCTCTTCATGAGGAGGACAGGTTTACCCTCCTTCACTTCCCATATTCTGTAATGGAACACTGCTAGCAGACAGCAGGTTGTCTTACTTCTTTTGAAGTATGCAGTTACATAATTTTTCATCCACGCAGCAATTCAGGATGCCCCACAGACACACTCACTTAATGGTCTGAGTGTTTAAAGCCCTGGGATTTTGAATTCTCAAATTTCGTGCTCAAGCCTCCTGCTATGCAAGAAGAAAAGATCCAAGGCTACAAGTGATACTAATTGATTTAGATGGCACCCTTTTAAATTGCAGGTCTCCTTACAGAATTGCACAACTGTAGATATAAAGATAATGGCACATTACTGAAATACAGCCACCCCAAATCTAGACCACACAGGTCATTAAAATAATGCAAACATATCTTTTTCTTATTGTTTGTGAAGTGGCAACACTGGGGAGTACAAAGAATGTACATGTGGGTGTGCCAATGCCAACAGATTCTCTCAGTTTTATATCAAACTCTTTTATTGCTGCTGTGCTGTATTATCCTGTCCTCCACAGATGTTCTTTTAAATTATCTCATACTCAGGAGAAAACAAACAAACAAACCAAACACAAACACAAAACCAAAGCAAGAAATTCCTTAGCTAAACTGGGAAGGAATAGATTTAATCTACATTATCATATTAATATATCATATTAATATCAGGTCAGGGTCATCATCAAGAAGATTAAATATACACACACTTGAAACAGTGAAGTAAGAACTCCAAGATGAATCAGTTTTAATAGGAAATCAAACATGGGCTATTGGGAAGCTAATTTTTTTCAGAGGAAGATTTTCTGATATTTACACATTATTCTGTCTGTTTGAGACAGGCACTGGATGTTTGCAAATACAACTTTACTGAGGCAAGTGCAGCTGTAATCCAAAATCCATACATTAATTGTGGGTGGAAAAGAGGGAGTGGCTTTCTCACCAGTATACGTAACCAGTTAATATTCACACCTGACTATAAACAAAATCTCAGGCAGGTGAAACAGTTAACTATATTGGATGTGGGCTGAACATATACCAGAGCTGCTATACTGAAGCATTTAAGATGCTCTTTGTAGCACATGAGCAGTTTTGAGCTGTATAAACATAGTTGGTAGTAGAGGTGAAGGAGGAAGGGAGGAGAAGGGGAAGAGAGTTTGTAATGTAAAGACCCTCAATATTGCCTCAATATTCCCAACACAGTTTTTTTGCTTGACAGTTTTAGGATGAAATCTAAATTCAGTGTAACTGACCAGTGGAAAAAGAATGGGGAAAATAAGCATAAGGGATCACTGCAGACACTGTAAATTTGTTTTTCTTACTGACATCCAAATCCTCCCCAGATCACCCCTTCTGCTAGGGCTGTTACAGCCCCTTCCTCCTCTCAGCACATCTGAACCCCACCATCTGTTAAATCCCCACCTTTTCCTTATGCTCCTCTCCATTTCCCACCTGTAAAGCCAGTGCCTCCATCCTAGCACTGAGTACCAATGACCTTGCTGAATCGCACTGGGAGGAAGAGTTACACAATTTACCCTTGGCACATAATCATGGTAGTTTATCAGAGGGGGCTGGAGGAAGCGGATACAATGTAATCCATAGCACCTAGTTTCTCTATTGACTAAATAAGGAATTCCACCTCCCAATCTTGGTAATATGAATTACACGTAAATTTTGCTCCTAGATGGCTAACAGAGTGGCTCCCTGCTACAGGCTGCACTATTTCTTTAATACAGTATTTCAATCTTGGAAAAACGTGTTTATGTTGAATGAGAGTTTTCACAAGCAAGCATGCAACTGAGAAATACTAAAGAATGCCACACCAATAGGAAGAAATAGCTCATGTGTCACAAAACAGTTCTCAGCAGACTCCCTTCACTCCATCCCAACTCCCTGACCTTGTCCACTTTTTCAATTAGGTGAGAAAGAACCAAACCAATTGGGCTGAAACTGTCAAGAGCCAGGAGAAAAATAAATAAGTTTCACCAGTCAGCATCTGTTTTACATTGGAAACTTGCAGGCTTAAAAATAAATATTTCATAAATATATAAACAATATAGTCATGACAATTTCCCCATGTGAATGCTATTATTCTTCTAATAGTATCATTTCAGATCTAAGTTATATCACTTCAAAAAGGCTTAAATCAGACAGAATAAATACTCATTCTTGAATCAATGTGCACATAGGAAATCCAATTTAACTCCTATAAAATACTATACAACTCTCTTACATAAAGCCCAAATTTTGATTTTGTCCTGGTTCGAGCTGGAAAAGAACTAATTCCGTGCAGCAGATGGGAGAGAAGGCAGTTATCCACAAGGAAGGGACCCTCTGTGCATGAAGACGAGACCTCTGCTAATGCCGGCCCTATGCGGCTTGCCAGCTCTGTGCGATACTGGGGAGATACAGATCTCCATTCGGATAGCAACTGAAATACGGTACGTTCCACACTTCTCTCACTGAAGAACCATTCTCTCTTTAGTTACATAAATAAAGGCATTTCACTCAATGTTATCTTTTTTTCTGGGGGGGTGAGGGGAAGGGGGTGGTGATGACTGGGGGTTGTGTGTAACGTTTCTACTAGTGACAAAACGTTTGAACCATTTCCTTCCCAGCACCAGCAGAAGGCAGCTCCGGGGTTGTGCAGTGTGTGCCTCTCTTTGCTGAATGAGGGCACAGGCAAACACTCACCTCACACTGCTGCGTACAAACCAAGCGAGTTCGGAGGAGTGTGACAAAACAGTAGTGGGAACTGTCATTTACGACAGTCCAAAATAAACACTGAGCATAAAAAAAAAAAAAAAAAAAAATAGTAGCAGGAAGAAAAAGGAAACGTATGACAATTTTACCCATAAGAAAAAGCTGCCCAAGCCAACACAGACAGCCTACTCATTTAAACTTTTTCAGATAAAGTTTCACATTATCAGTTCCTGTTACATACTGCTGCTCTCAAAAATAAAACAACCTGATATGTTTCCTAGGGATATATTTAACAATATAGTTTTGACCAAACAGTTGAATGAAATAAATTTGAGAAGATTTCTGAATAATCAGCATGAAGTTTCTGGAACACAGAAGGAGAATTATTGACACAGACAGAAATTTCTCAGAATTGCAAATAACTAGGTAACATGGAAACCTCTTTAGGCAAATACTGATGTTATAATTACCCAGTAAGTACCCTAACTACTCAGGCACAAGATCAGGTTTCTTCTCTATCTTCGGGGTTGTCCTCCCTCCCCTTCAAAAGATGAAATTTCTCTGTGATGGAAATTAGGAGGAACCTATATTTTTTCAGCCACACTCCTAAAAATCATTCCAGTGTGCAATATTGCATTGTCAGCTGCATGAGAAACAGGTAATTAACAATATAAATATGTGAATCTGATTTTCATTTCTCTTCACATCAGTATCAGACAATGTAAGTTTCAAGCTGCTTTTTAACTGTAGTTGGAAATGGGGCATGAACATTTAAATACTTGACTACATAATTAAGCGTTCAATTAATACACCCTTCAGTGTAATTGGAAGCAGCTGAACACAGACACAAAAGCACATGCACAAATGAGCACTGTTGCACCTTTCCGGTGACAGATGACCTTCCCCTCCATGAGTTGAATCAATGCCAGAATTATGAACTGCTTCATAGTGCTTGAACAGCTCCTCAGCTGATCCATGAGACTTCATACAGAGCGGACAAATAAAGCCCTATTATAAAAAGAAAAAGAAAAAAAAGGAAAAAAAATAGAAAGAGTTAAGAAGTAACATTTTTATTTTTTCCATCTTATTTTTACACAGAATTCTAGATTTTTTTTTGCACATCTGAAAGGTAGCAAATATGATTGGTAAGATTAATACTAATTATTTCATGCTCTGATAACAGTTTTGGCAATTAAGAAGTTAGAAAATGTCTACAGAAGTCACATTCCATTATTCAGTGGGGTTTTTTTTCCCCACAGCATTACGTATTAGCAACAAAACCTTTATTTAGAAAAATAAGTAGTCATTTCAGGACTGCTATGTAATTTCTTCCCCTCCAAGAAAAGAATTTTCCATACAACTATTCATAAAGATGCTTCTTTATGAAATGATACTGTTTTCAGATTCTTCTTCTAAAAAGGAAGTTGGGTTTGGAGTTTGGTCTTAAAAAAAGAAGATGCAAAAAACCACACTCTAAAGCAGCTATTCATAGACCTATTACCACCATATTTACGCTACTGGTTTTAATATGGGCCATTAAATTAAGAACCATTTTTGACCTTGCTTAAAATGAGCTAGTAAATGCAATTAAGAGAATTACAGCCTCAAGAAAATCAGATCTCTACAGCCTAAAAAATCAGAAATCATCCATTTCCATTACACCATATTTACTGCAAGTTTACAAAAGTCAAAATTAAGCAGAGTGATGCCCTCATTCTTCCCATTAGCCCACAGACAAATGAAAACAGTAAATATTGTGCACCTCTAAACATCTGTGGAGTGTCCCAAATGGAATTTATCATAAGTACCATCTATCTAATTTTATCTAGCACCCTATTATATCTGCTTTCACGTGCTGGACTTTATACTGGTTCTTCACTCGTTTGGGTATCATGCCAATCCCAACCCCAATTCCCATTTATGCTACAGACCATATGCACCACGGTAGCAAAACAGAGATATTTCAGAGTGAAAGGAAACAAATAAGTCTCACATTAAAGGCTCCCTGTAATTCCAAGATGTGCAAAGAGAACCTCGTGTAAATGCAATTAAAGCACTTGTCTCTTAAATTAATCTGAAATATGCCTTTGTACATTTGTCCATTAGTTTTAAGTCCCTTATATCAGCACAAATTGTAGCGCACTGCACTGCACAACCAAGGTTCTCCAGTATCCAAAACCAGAATGCTCCTGTGGGATTATCACACTTCACCTAATATAGGCTCCCATATCATTTTTGAAGGACGTATGAAGCATTTTGACACTCCTTTTCTGCTCTTAATTTTGAATTTGGATGCTAATAGACAAGCCACAAAACTTGTATTAGCACAAAGTGAACATACTGAAGGCACGTGTTGATAACCACAATAGCCCTCATTTTCTAACTTGACATTCATAGAATTTTGTTTCACTAGGCGCTAAAAAAATCAACAACCAAACACTGAGATGGATTTAACCCAGGAGAACCATCATGTTCAGCTACTCAAACACGGCCAGAGCTTCAGAGCACTGAACAGGGACTTGATAACTGCTATTATTTATTTAGTGTTTCAGAAATTAATAACTAAATACAGCTACTCGTCAAACCCACCACATAACATCTTGAAGACTAATTTTGGCACAACTAAATCAAACAAACCAGCATATTCCGTCCTAAACAGACAGTGGCATTTACTGTTAACAACCACTTACTTCTTTCCAGAATTGATCAGCACAGTTCCATGACAGATTAAATCAGCTTAACTCATATATATGTATATGGGCCAAAATGGCTACCAAAAATTGTTCAACTGCTAGTTTCCCAGCAATGTTTATCTGACACAATTAGCATATAATTATATGATGGCAGTAACAGTCATTTTAAGCAAAAGAAATAGAGGGAGATCGCTGGCAAACTCAAATGGCAATGAACCATAGGAGGGATCAAAAAGCAAGAGATTTACTTTTCCTAGTAGGTGAAGGCAGCCACGTCTCATACAACGACAGTGCAACAGCATCCTTTTGGGATGAAGTGCTTCCAAGCAGTTCTCAGTGTTGTGTTTAGTTTTCCAGAGATGGGAAGGTCTGCTGTTCACAGCAAAAAGTTCCCCAGAACACCAGTAAGTGCATCTAGAAAGAATGAATATAGAAAAGTGCTCTGGCCTCTCCTTCCTTTTGCCCTTTATTTATTTCCAATTAAACAGCAAAACCTGTTTATTTGCTTGATGTTTTGTGTTGTGCCTTTTTTTTTTTTTCATTTTGTGTGTGTGTGTGTGTGTGTGTGTGTGGTTGGGTCTTATTCTGTGGAAAGAGGAGCCCTGGAGAAGAGGAAAGAATAGATTATATGTGCAATTAGCCTAAGGGGACAGCAACCATTGGTCTCAATTATTAGGCAAAGCCAGCCCAACATTTCCCAGACAGGCAGGCAGGCAGAACTGAAGACAGTGGCTGCAATGACAAGGGGCCAGAGTCAAAGAAGAGCTGCCAAGCCAAGGGAACTGGATGCAGCCAAGAGCCCACGGGGTGGACAGCAGCTCTAGGGAGGCAGGCTTGCTGTCACTAGCAGAGGGGGGATGTAGGCAAAACCTCCTCTTTATGGTAGAAACCACCTTCTCTCACACAGGGAAAGACACAGGGTGCATCACCCTCCAGCCTCAGACTCCACACCAGGACTGCTATGACCATGGTTAGCCTCGCTTTTGGGTGACCCATCACTGTTGAAGTCAGCGCTGAGTTACAGCTCTCACGCACCCTCTTACTTTAATGCAGCATTTCCCAGAGGTCTGATACACAAATTCTGAGTAAGATGTCACCCTTCTGCAAGGGGGCATCCTCACCAGAAAAAAAGTCATCCTTCCTGTAAGGAGCTGGGGTGGGCAGGAACACTGGCTCCTGCAGCTGCAGGCATCACCAGTCACACATCAGAGCCTTAAACTGCATGAACACAGGACCCAGCAGCATCTTACAGGCTGATAATATTCAAATGTCAACTCTGATGTCAGCAGTGTTAATTCAGTTCTCTTTAGAGTAAGAGAATCAGAATCATTAAGATCTTCCTGGGCACCAGGCAGTAACAGACAGAAGTGCAAAAGTTTCCTAGGCCTGCAACTATCAGCTCCAGGTGAAAAATCTTGTTCAAGGACTTGGGTTGGTGGGTCTCTCGCTTCAGCTCCTTTTTTTTTTTTTTTTTTTTTTTTAAAGCCAAAACAGTACCAAAATAAATATTGCACAAAACATTTGGAAATGGTTTATTTTCCGTGTTAACATTCCACAGTGAATTCAGTGTTGAACCTTGTGTGGTGATTTACCCTCCTGTATCCCGGAACGCCATTTTGCATCTCAGACAAAGCTCCATTGCTGGGCTAAATCTGCCTGAGCTGCACTTTTGCTTGAAGACCTTTTGTCAAACACCTCATTATCTGGCAGGAGCAAAGTGGTCTAACCACTGAGTCTGGGCTGCAGATAAGGAAAGAGACTTGAGGCTCTGTGATAACTCATGTTAGTTTGCTTGATTCTTAAAATATTTCAGCCAAAGACAATATTTCCTGGAGAAAATGGGGAAAAAAAATTGCAGAAAACTGTTCCTTTTTTTTTTTTCCCCACAGGAAATTGCTGATTAGTTAATCTGAAGTTTTAAGTATCTGCTTGAGCAGGAATGTCTTTCTGCATCAGGTTGTTAGTGGTGTGCAAAAACCTCATGATTGCCATGAGTGGCACCACAAACATGACAGATATCATTAAATGTCACTGCTGCATTAGAATTGACACAGTTTTCTTGTCACCTGAGACAGGTAGTTGAAGCTGTTGTACATTTCACCTTTTCAGGGCTGCTTCTAGTCCTACTGCAGCACTGACCATAACCCCTTTTACCCACACTCTTTTTCTTCTTGATAAGTCTTGCAAGTATCACATGCCTGTTCTAGATCCCTCTTGGTTGGACTTTGTGATCCTAAAGGTCTCTTCCAACCAGAACTATTACATGAAGTAGCCCTTCACTCAGCTCCTGATGTTACACTGGTGGGGTCCTGTGATTGACAAGAGGAAGTAACTAACTCTTCCTTAAAATAATTGGAAGTAAATTCCTGTAGATTGTAACTATTTTTTAAACTGATTTTGAATGCAGAGTTTGGTGAAGGGGTTGAGAGGTTGGTTCTGCTCTTTCTATTTTTGGCAATGATATGAAAAATAATACTGATGTCATCTCACCCAGAGCCTTGACAAAGTCTCTAAAAAAATATAAATAAAAGCACACAGCTTTGGGGGTCAGAGCTCTCTGGGAAATGAGAGACAGAGACCCACCAAACATTGAGACAAATGTCCAGCTACCATGGATGTGAATATCAAGAAATACCCTTTTCTTGGAGTGCTTTACAATTAAACGTCATGGCTAAAAACAGAAAAATGGGAGGTTATTATCCACATTTTACAGATACAGAACTGGTCTGTTACTAGCCATAACTGTATGAGACTGGGCACCACAGAACAGTGAAAGCTGGAGTGGGCTACTTAAAAAGCTGCTGTAGAGGCTGCAGAGGATGGAACAATTCAGAGAAGTCACCATGTAATAAGTTGTCTTTTTTTTTTTTTTTTAAATTTCCTGCAAATTTGTTATTTATGTGCTTATTAATGCAAATTTTCAAAAACTGAAAAAAAAAAAGTGAGCTCTTGAGGCAGACTTGCTCACAAAAGCTATGGGAGTCCCAAATAACAACAGATACCCTGGGTTTTTGAGAGTATCCTCCCAGGCTGTACCTGCCTAGAGCTGGTGTGCTCCCCTGCTGCAGTGAGGGGTTCAGAACATCTCTCAGACTGCTTTTGTTTTGCTTTACTTTCATGGTACCATTCGATCTGCTTTCCTAGTAATATAATTACCTGTCTTTTAATATGAAAAAAAAAAAAAGGTAATAAAAAATGCTGTAATAGGGATAATTTATAAACTCTGAGAGGAAAAAGATTGATCTTTTCACAGAATTTAGGAAATTAATGCTTTCAAAAGTGGATTATAAAACTTCTTTGATTGAGTGACAGTGGTGCATTGTATGGATGAATCTTTCTGAGCCGTGCTGTTGAAAAAGCTGTTCAGCAGTTAGAATAATCTGTCTCTATCAGAATTTTAAGCAGGGTTTTTTTTTTTGCAGCTCAACATACAAGCAATTTGCTTTCTAATTTTTAGTGCATTACAGTATATAATGCTCTATATAATGCATAAGGAAGGAGTTGAAGGGGAATTTCTGTGTCTACACTCCCTTAGCCCTCTACCCAAAAGCAGCTGTCAGGCAATTTCTGTGAGAAATCTTTCCTGATTAATTTTTTTTTTTTCCAACATGTTTCTTATGTTAAGGGTCAAATTAATGTAGCTTGTGAAGACTGTGCAAGATACAATGAGTAAAGAACCTTTGTATTGCTATTTTATTCCTTCAAAGTACAGTTTTAGATTAAGGTGATAACATAGAACAGTGAATGATAAATGGATAGATCCTTCTTACGATGAAACAAAGACCATACCTTTCTGCACAGGAGGGTGACAGCTGAATTCCACTCGTTTCTTTTTGACTTTTACCATCCAACCTGTGCTCTATTTAGGAGGCTACAATCCCTGGGATCCCCTTAAAGAAAAAGATAAGTGTCCCTTCAGACTAGGAGCCACGCTTGAAGTGAATCACCCATAAAATGAAAAACATCCCACTGGTGCTTGTAGCTGTCTCAGCTGCACTGTTGCTGTGTATAGGTGCTTCTCTTGGAATTTGTTTTAAAAGTTAACAGCGTGATTATGCCAAAGAGTCTGAAATGCAGCATCCCTTATCTGGGCTAATTAGCTGACAAAGCACCTTGTTGAATGAAAAACTCTTAAGCTAAACCTTGGTTTAGCCTAAGAAATGAAAGGTTGACTCAGAATTGCTCATTATTCACAAAAAAATGGCTTAGGGCCTGCACTTCTGAGAATTCTATAAAATAATTAAGTATCTCCTAATGAACATCATGTATATGAACTGGCCCTAGATGTGGTCCTGCTGGGTTGTGCTCAGCGTCCGATGGTCAGGGACTCATGGCAGTGGAAACTGTCTCAGTCACCCCTTTTAGAAATCTACATTGCTATGAAATGGGGGGTGGGGTGGGGAATGGTTTTGAGGGAAACTACCACTTTCATGGCTTCTACCTCAGCATCTCTTGCTTTTTGTTTTACTGCAGGAACAAAACACAGAGCTCTTAGCAGTTGTCTGCTTATCTCCTCTTTGGGCAGGTTTTCATCCACATCACTACCCACAGAAAACAGGGGCATGTACTTGCACCATAAAGCCTAATAAAGAAATGTATATGCTTATCCAGTGTTTCTTTCCACTGCCTCTTCTGGATTACTCTGGTGTTCTACTGTGGCAAGCATAATGCAGATATAATAAAAAGCTAAACCCAAGCAGGCAGAGAAATGAAAAATCAGGATTTCAGACAATATCTGTCCCTTTCAAATGCCATAATCATAAAAGCCAGTTCCCATAGAATAAATATATTTAACCTCCGAAGAGTTATCAGTGCATTACCTCCCTACCACTTATGAGAAAGAGATTCAACTGGCTCATGAGTTATCTGTCTTTTATGCTCATGACAGGAAGATAATCATCCTCAGGGGTGATATATGCTAAATACGGCATAACTGTGCCAAACTGGCAGCATCTGCTCTGTTCTTTATAGGACTGCCATTTGCTCCCACCCACGCCGTACAGTCTCTGGACAGCTATTGCTTTTCCTTCTGAAACCTATTTCACTGTATTTAAAAGTGTTGTTAAAAGTTCAGCTCCCTAAAGAGTTCTGTAAACTGGGCCACTGTTTGTAAACATGGTGATTCAAAATTAGTTCCTTAATTTCCCTGTAGTCTGCTAGAACGTGGGCTGCTTTCATTTTGTTCACACACACACACACTCCCACACCCCTCCTCCTTCCCCCAAATGCACTGAATGGCATTGCACTGCAAAAGCAGCAAAGCATTAGGTGAGAGGGGCCTCCAAATATAGAATCATAGAATCACTTAGGTTGGAAAAGACCTTGGTCTTTTCTCTCTGGTTGCTGCCAGTGTCATTCTTGAAGGGCTGTTTTGGGTCTTCGTCCGGAGCTGCAGTGGTGTGCTCCGTAGGGTCTGTGTTCAGCACTTGCAGTCATCTTCTTGATTGTCTCATTAGTAATTACAAGGTTTTACAGTTACGTTGCATGTTCTAGTGAAGTAACCAGCAGTAATCCCACACAGAACAGAGTAGTTGCTTTTAGTTGCCTATTGTGAACAGGCGCGTGATTGTTTGGGTTTTTTTCTGACAGCTGTCATGTAAGGAAAATGCAAGATTATAAATAGTGAAGCAAAGGTACAACATGATGAGTTACAATGATGGGGCTGATATCTTTCAGGCCATTCTTTGGGTTACCCTGTCAATGTGCTGCCTTCTTGCAATATACTGAGCATATTCACCTATTTCTGGACAAAATCCAACAAGCTTTATCGAGGTAGCATTTCCTTCTTGTAGAAAATCAGGTTCAGTAGCAAAAAAGGTAATAGTTTGATGCAGAGTACACCTGTGTACTGTTACATTTCTGGTTTTAGTTAGTACATCTTTTAATTGTCTTTACCTTCAGAATTTGTTTCAAGGTCTCTTCTATTTTTGCAGTCAGACTATAGTACCCAAGCAACTTTTCCCTCATTAACTAAAAATCTTAAATGTTCCTTTTTCCATCTCAAATCATACACTTAGAGAGGTATAAATTATTTGCTGCTGGATCTGTAATTTAGGTTCTTAATTTCTAGGATGGCAATTATCTGGTCTGTCCAATTTTATCTGCATTTTTTAATATGTTGTTTGTGGCAATTTCTACTCCTGTAGAGTTTTCATTTCCCTTAATGTTCCTCTTCCTGCCTTCTGATAGTCTTGTTTTGCTGTAGTTCTATCTCGTTCTTTTTTCATAGACTTAAACTAGCCACAAAGATTAAAAGTCAAGTCTCTTCTGCTCTTGTCACCTGTCCTCTAAGCCTAATGCTTGTCTTGCCAGTCATGCCAGGCTTGATTTCTAAAGGTCAGACATGCCATGTACTCAGGGAATTACCCATCTGTCAAGAAGGGTCCTGTGCCTGTGAATACTTTCTGGGGATAGGACGTCCACAGTCTTTCCTCTCGTGCCAGTTCTTGAGCCCCACATTGATCTTCAGCGCCTTGTCCTATTTCATCTTCCTTCTCTAGGGATAAGTTGTAACTATTCTTGTTAGAAGCTGTTTGCCATGAGCGTGGTGCTTGTAATACAAATGAGTTGTTGAGTGGAAGGAATTAGGACTTCTCAGTTTTTATCTTCTGTGAAATAAGTAGTCTGGGAGTCCAGGAGTACTTCCTTGAGGGATAGCTCTTCCCCACTCAGAAAGAAGATTGACACTGAATGGGTTTCTTTCAGGTGCTTCTCTGAGTGTGCCTGCACATGTGAAATACCAGCATCTGTCTTAGTCAAGAGACAGCATTTGTTTTGAGTCTGACAGACACACAGGAACATGAAAACTTTTTTTTTCGATACAGAAATTGATAGATATAACTTTGCCTCAATGATGTAAAAAACCATACAGTATTTTTGCAAGTTCCCCCAAAGTTACCAGCATTTACAATAAATGTATAATTTAGTAGAGAAACGGTTGAAAGCAGTGCTTTCTTGACTTTGAGCACTGTGTGGTCTGTGATGTATTAAAAACCTAGAGGGCAACTTGCATTACAAGAGCAGAATCTTACAGCAGCTAGATAAATGAGAACAACTTCATTCCACAAAGTGAGGAGAACCTTGAAATTAGCCCTCTTGCATACTAAAGATTCAACTTTACTTGCACTCTTCAACTTCATTCAACTTCTGTGCACTCTTGGACAGAAAAATAGAGTTCCAAGTGCTCGTGATAGGAAAAGTATCTTCAGCCCAGTTATGTTTTGTGTTATCTTAAGGAGGAAGAAATGGTTTTGTAACTGTACCTGTTTCTTATGACAGTAGGAGGACCCTGCCCAACTAACTTTAAGTAGCTCCCTAACTTTGAGATGGTCATGGGAGATGGATTGTAGCATGTGAATATCAGTAGAAAGTGCCTTTTCTTTCTGCCCCCCTCCCACCCCGATAGTCCAGAAAAAAGAGTGCAGTAAAGTAAATGAAAAGCTATTTCAGTGTAAAAGTACTAAAAAGAGATGTCTCATCTGTTGAGCCTGCAGAACTCGCTTGTCTCGTCACAAGCTGAAGCCTACACAGGTGCAAGAGGCAGTTAGAGACTTGAAGCAAAAGGACAAACATCACCTGCAGCTACAAATAGTCATTTTGAAAACATCTGCAAAAATGTTCTAGCTTAGCCTATGGTCTTCCACAATTTGGGTTTCATTTAGGAAGAAACTTCATTAAAATTTGAAATCAGTTCTAGATTTACTGACCAAACATGTACAGCTGAGCCAGGCGAGTGAGTACGGCCAGAGACCAGGTATCTTGGCATGTGCTGACCTTACGTCATGCCACCAAATTCCTGAATGTGATGCCTCTCAAAGCAGCTAGATATTTCCCTGTTTATACCAGAGTCATCTCTTCTACCCAATATGAAAACTCACCCTGGAACGAGGGCTGTTATGAAAAGCCCCGCTTCAGTGTCATTTATAAAATAAAAGGTGCTTTAAATAATAGCTGCTTGAGATTCATTCTTATGTGATATCGCCAAGGCCTCCTAAGTGCAATTACAGAGTTAGAATTCACAATTGCCTGTCACGTATTATTTCTTTTGCTGTATAAATTGTCAGCAAAGTTCTCCAGCTGTCAGTTCCTGAAGATACTAGATTATAACTTTAAAGCTGGTTCTGGGGAGAGATGAGGTAGTATTGCTATTGATGCTTAATCATTTCAGGTAATGGTCCATTAAATCCTTCATCTACAAAAGCTTTCTTTGGCTGGTGGAACCAAGGCACTTTCAGTGTGGGAACCTTGATCCGAATACCTTTCTTTTCCTGGATGTTGCTTACACTACAGTTACCAATCCAGAGCAGTAAAAAAAAATTACATTTAAAATGCATGAAATAATTTCTAAAACAGCCAAAGAAATTGCAATAAAAATCCCTCTGAAAAAAAAATCCCCCAAAACAGGAGATGTGCTGCTGAGGATACAGTTTAGTGGTGGACTTGGCAGTGCTCGGTTAACAGTTGGACTCAGTGCCCTGGTGGCCTCTCCATACAACTGGAACCACTTCATCCATTCCTGAAACATTGCTCTGGACCTGACCTTTAATTGTTTATTTTAATCCAGCAGCGTATATGGTAAAAGCACAATTTTCCTAACAAAAAAAAAAGTTAGCTCTGACATGCTGTATTATTAAATTATTATTTTTCCCTCCCAGTTCCTTTCAAGTACATCAAACAACCTGTTAAGAACAGTTTGTTGGAGCCAGATGATTTCTAAGTGGTCCGCATCAATCACGAGCAGATCGTTCTGTCGGGATGTGTGCCGACATCCGTCAGAGATGATCCAAGTCCACCATGACACATTGCAGAGGTGGTGGAGTGACAGCAGGTAACGCTATTAGGATTCAGGGATGCAGAAAGACAAACAAACTTTCTTTTCTTTTCTTTGGGTTTCTTTTTTTTTTTTTTTTTTTTTTTTTTTTTCTGAGGGAACAGGTGCCTGTCAGTTGTCTCTGCATACTGTGCATCGCTCGTGAAGACCCAGATTCCATGTTTCTCAAGAAGTCAGAGCTGGACAGAGCTGAGATTTTGCTCATTCTGATGATCCTCTCCCTGGAGGATTGTAACCAGGTGTCAGGAGACCATTTTTACAGATGGTAAAGATTTTTGTGGCAGCATGGGCTCCCAGTGGAAAACCAGATCATTAAATTGATATATATATATTTTTGTACAAGAATGTCCTTACAGTTGCTTGTAAGGAATTTATTTTAGATCAGAGTACGGGGATGGGAAAATTGTGACTGAAGGGGGTAGATGGGAAAGAAAGGAGAGGTTGTAGGCATGTGGAGAATAGGCTGCATGCTTTTCTACTTCCTGTAAAGAATTATGCTGTCACTGGGAGAGGAGATCAGAAACGCTTTCCTACGTTCCAGGCCAGAGCCACCAGCTCTGGACTGTAGAATAATCTGTTCATCTGGATATAAATATTCAGTGTGTTCTACAGAATCAGAGGAGCTCCACTGAGAGACTGACAGAGATCAGTCACAGAACTGTCAACAGCCTGGTGTTTGATTTGGAAGTTCAGACTTGCAGTTGGACACTGGAAAAGCAGAGCTCAGGCGTGTACCTACTTTTGCCTCTGTTTTTCATGACTAACTGTGTAAGATTTTAAGATTTTTTCTGAGGTGCTGTGAGAGCATTTGTTTAATTTTTAAAGTTTCAGGGGTTTGTGAATGATATTTTCCTTTATTTTAAACAAAGTTGTGGCTGCTTTTCTTGAAAGAGGAGTTTCAAGGTGCTCCTGATATGAGAAAGGAAGGTCACAGCATAGGGAAAGTGGCCACATGTGGATCTGTCTCTAGGGAACACTTTTCTTACATTGCATTGCTTCTGGGATGAAAATATATGTGGAAACATGTTCATTTTCTGCTTGCTTTTATGAGATGAAGAGAACATACAGCTGGGGTCAGTTACAACAAGTCCAAAGTGTGACATCAGGATCTTAGTTTCCTGATTGGCTTTCACATGATGTAGTTCCATGGAGAGATTTAAAGTCCAATTGATGTTCTTTAATACATACAAAAATTGGGAGTAGGTCAAGACTGAGCAATGAACTAAGGGGTTTCCTCCCATGTCTTGGGTTTTCTGAGACTTGCATGAATGTGAATATTGATCCTGCAGTGGTTTTGATTCAAGACTCACTACAATTTGGGTTAACTTGAATGAAGTTTACAAGAGCTCTTTCCAGAGTGGAACTGTTATTGCTTTGATGATTAAATAACCTTTACTTTTTTTTTTTTTTTGGCATTTCAGTCCAGCTAGTTAAGTTTTATGATCTAATTAGCATTTGGTATTTCATAACTTGAGAGACTATCAAGAACTTCTATATGAAATATTTCAGAAACAAAATACCCGGTCTGAGAATTAAATAAAAATTGTGAAAAAACCAAACCATTTTTCTCCTGTTCATCGCTGTTTACATTCTGGTTTATCCATTAATGTTTAATGCACAGAATGAAAACTTAATGACCCCAGCATGTAGTGTTTCACTTCATCTTGAACTGCTCTTAGTCCTTTTTTTTCCCCCTCTTTCATTTACTGGGAAAAAGTCAGGAAACATCCCCTATTTGCTATTGTCTGAAGACCTTGGGAATGACTGAGCAATAATCCCTGGCAACAAATAATTTTCTGTCTGTCTTAATGAATGTCACTGGAGAGATAATGACCATTGCTCATCTATCAGTGGATTGTGTGCCTGAATACTTTGCTGTCTCATGCAGTTATTCTGTATTAGTGTAGGGAAGTGCAGGGTTATCCATAGGATTCATGTTTTATGAGAAAAACTGACACCCCCATATAGTGTAATTTGATAATTTTGCCTGCAGCTGACTGGTGTGCCAAAGTGGATGGCTACTTGCATACATTATACCTGTCATTTCATAATAATTATACAGTTTTTAACATTTTAACACTGGTATTCAATCAGCAGGTGAAAACATTGAGCTCAGGCTATTCCAGTCTGAGATTTTTGTTTAGGACCATTCTTTGCTTTGCTTCTCACATATAGTGAGAAAAACCAGGTCATACTCCAGGTAACACCTTTTGCATCACCTTTACAAGAATAGAAGTGAACCAAAAAAGTAGTTATTCATCTATCTCTACTGTTTATCCCCATTCCTTTTTGGTGGTGGTAGGGTTTAATTCTCTGTATTCATGTTGAGGGACTTTGACCCTTGGTAATAACTGGCTTGGTAATAACTGTTTATGTTCATGACAAAGAGAATATACTCAGTGCAGCAGAGCAGCAGGATCTGAATGATAAAAGGGGAAGGGAAGAGTGTCTGGTGTTTGTATGTCTTCATACAGAAGAAAAAGTTATCCCTGTGGGACTAAAAATCATAAACCCCCAAACCTATTGGTTCAATTTTATATCAGTAGTATGTTGAAGCATGTATCTAGGATTTGGTGATGCTACCCAAAATAAACAGGTACCCAGGAAAGCTTGTTATGCAGGCAGGACAGGACCCAGTGACACAGATGTGCCATCCAGAGAAGTCCTCCAAATGGCAAAGGAAGTCTGAGCTGAGAACTGAACAGTGCTGTTCAATCAAAACCCATTGCCATAAACTGAAGATATTTCATCTTTTCTAAACACTGACTGAAAAGAATAGTTGGGTAGAAATAATAGCAGCCTGATCCAAGAAATACTGATACCGGAGTGTTTGTTGTGCGGTTCAGGCATCCTTGATAACCCCTATTTAAAAAGATTTTTTTCCTAATGAGTCTTTCTAAACTTGGGATCTATTCACTGAAGAAACTGAGACCAAACCCACTTCGCTACGTGATACAGCTCAGGGAAGGAAGTGTGGAAGAGGTATAGTGAAAGGCAGCCTTCTTGCATTGCTTTCCTGGCCGCTTGTCTGCAAGTGCTCCTTCCCCATGCTCCTGGGGCTTCAGTGGTGACTGTGGAGATGGGGGAAGGAGTGTATTGTGTATGAAGAAGCTGTGTCCCTGTACGACTATTGCTGAGAGGTCCTGTTGCAAACAGGCTTTTACTTGCAGGATCTGAACACCCATAGTTAAAATGCCTCTTTTAACTGAACTGAATCCACCGGTTCTTCGATATGGTGGATTATGCGGTATTCCCCCTTTTCCAATGCTTTTTTTTCTCTGTTCTTCTCTGAATAGACTAGTCATTCTTCTTTGCCTAGCAAAACCTTCCTCTTCAGCCTTCATCAGATGCTGCTTTTGTCCCTGTTTTGCATTGAATGCCTTTTGAAGAAATGGTTGCACACCTTGTTGAGTGTCATCAGTTTGCAAACAGCATGTTGATTTATGTCCACTTTTCTGTAAAACCAGAAGACATGATTTTCCTGTTGAGACAGTATGTGAATTATAAGCTTTTGATAAGGCAGAAATGATAATGGTGCTGGAGGAACCGAATCCAATTTTATCTAGGGTCAAAGTCGGCATCCATCACTTGTTTCTGGCTGACCCTTGAAATTGTAAATGCAGCATCCCCGTGTTCATTCAGAAGGGAATAGAAGTTGGTTGTTGCTTTTTACTTTTCAGTGAGGTGGGGAAATGGATGATCTTCTCTAGTGGCTAGTTCCACTTTCAACATGTAACGTCTGTTTTCTACTCACCCACATATCCTTCTTGAGATTGACATTCACTTCTATCACTTAAGTCAGTGTGTCTGACTCCAAATGCAAGTCAGCAACACACTGACAAGTAAAATGTAGCTATTTTTACCTCATCTTACTTTGGATACTGTTAAAAATAATTCCTTTGCATTCTCTCAAGAGAATATAGAATAAGGAAATGATACCATGGCCTTGATGCCTTCATGGCTTGGGAGGAAAGAAGCTTGACAGAGACTTTTTATGTTGTAGGTTTGGTGCTGAGGGACATGGTTTAGCAGTGACCTGGCAGTGCTGTGTTAATGGTTGGACTTGATAATCTTAAAGAACTCTTGCAACCAAAATGATTCTGTGATTCTGTATGATCAGTTTTAAAGACAGGTATGTGGCCATGCAGAACTGTTCATTGCTGGCTATGGTTGATACTGGTCACAGCCTTCTACTGCCTTTTGTGAAACAGATAATTGTTTTTCATTGTGCAATTTATCGACTTACTTTGCTAGGGTGCCATGAAAATTAAGCAGTGTGCTTTCCCATTTTCCCTGCAGATACATGCACACACTCCCCCCACCAGCAGGTCTTTTTTTTTTCCAGCTTAATGAATAAAGATTATGTGAATTTAATTCCAAGAAAAGAGATGGGAGCAGTACTACTAACAATTCTACCTGCAAGTGTAGCTGAAACAATGTCTGAACTTTTCTAGGTCACAGTATTTGCTTTTGCTTCCACAGTAATGTCAAAAGCAAAACCATAAACCACGGAGAGAAAGGCTGGTAGCCAGGTGCAATAGTTGCTATTCAACTGCAAACATGGTGCGGTTTTTGTGGTAGTTGCCATAGCAACAAGATCATTTACAGAGCATAATCCCATTAGGAGAAAACATTTTTAAACTGAGCTAATTGTACATGAGTTTATATTGCTTCCCAACCTGTTTTTGGAAGATTTCACTTTTAGGATACTAATAAAAGGTTGATTAAGAGCATTACACATTGTCCTAAATTGCCTGCAGAAACAGGGGAGATAGGAATTATGTAAATTATTGCAGGTATCCTTAGATTGAACCAGTATGATCAAGTAAATTAATTCATGTGCTCATTTCTGTATTAAAAGTCACAAGGTAGCAGCTGTACCTACATTATAGTATCAGCTCGGTCAAATTCTTGTCTTTACAACAACGTTTCTCAAATGGCCCTTTCCCTCAGGGACTGTCTTCATTCCTTTGGAGTTCACATGTCTATTTTCTTAAAATTTTCGTAAAATTTCCTCTTCACCGATTGTACACTGGGAGGTGTAGAAAGTCAGTTGATAATTGACTGAAAGCAAGCTAATGGTTTGTAAAAAAGCAGAATGATTAAAACTAGGACAAAATGTACGACCTGTGGGAAGGCAAAGTTAGATTTAGGGAAAGAAAAGGAGCATAAACAGGAGTGCTAAGATCTGCAGGCGCTAGGAGACAGGGATTTCCAGCTAAATATTGTAAGAAGTCATGTGCAAAAGTCTGTTCTTTAAGTTTGTATTTTAACCTCGCTTCTGACAATTGTTGCTGCCACATACCTGCATAATAGAAACAGAGATGTTAATCGGTAAGCAGCAGGATTCTTCCTCTTGAGTCATAGCTGATGGGAGTATTGTGCTTTGTAATGCTTCTGGCCATTGGTTATACTTTCATTCCAGAGGTGATCTGTGGAATTCATTGGCATTGCAAGTCAGGGAGGTCAAGAACTCAGATTCAAAAGGGGGTTAGGTATCTGTGTAGCTGCTAAAAAAACCTGCAGTTCCACAGTATTGTGATTACACCTCTGTCTCCTCTCCCTTTCCATGGCTCTCCACTCCAGAGGTGGCTATCTTCAGTTTATGTCCTATTAGGCAGATTGGATTGATGCTGTGGGAGATACAGCATGTTCCACGTGGACACAAACTTGTATGCAGTACAGCAATCCTATATATCTTATATATATTTTCTATATATGCTGTGTACAGCAGGAAAGCCCACAGTTCTGGATACCACACTGGCTCTTGGCGTGTAGGTGTACAGCTTTACATCAAGGTTCACTGGTTTCAGTGGGAGCTTCTCCAGTGTACGTAGCCCCTAGGAAACTATCTTTTAAGGCATAAGGAAGCTGCAAAATACATTCATCTTCAGTGTGGAAGGAGGCAGAGAGCTCAGAGCCAAACCCATCTTGGTCAGGGATGCACCAGGGGCTGTTGACTAGACTTGAAATGTCTGTAAGAAGAGGCTGTGCAACAGATCAACAAAGTTAAGCAGTGACAAGGAGCCAAGAGCAGGCAGTGACCTAAAAGTGCTACTGGAAGTCAGGGATAAAACAGTAGAATTGTAAGCTGCACTGTTTAGCTGCTTGTCTAAAACTGCCAGAGTCCTGGAAGGTGCTAAATGGGAAGCCATTGTTTTAAGACTTTTTAAGGGCTTTAATGGGTTCCAGAAGAAATCGTGGAAACTACGTGATGATAAACATGATGTCTAAGGCAAAACAAAAAAGGAAATGTCACGATGAATAGAATTAGGAGACCCATAGTTCAATCAGGATCTGTGAACTTTTGCGCAAAATACAAATAATTAAACAACGGTCTGCCTTACAAAGTTGGACATCAACAGCCATGTGGACAGGGAGCTCCATCTGATAGACTTCACCTGGGGGACACCACTCGGATTTCCAAAAGGCAGTTCACAAGGTCCATCATCCAAAAAAATGAAGGAAATGAAGAAAGTGTGCAATAACAGGGAATGTCTTTCCCTTTATATAAACTGCCAGAAGACAGGAAACAGATGAGGTGTGAATCACTGTTTCTCATGGTAGAGAAATTACCAGGGAGGTTCTGCAGGGAACTGCACTGTTGAGCATACATCTGAATGACCCAGAAAAGGTACTGAATGATGTTAAGATTAATTTTGCTAATTATACTAAAGCATACAAGGCAGCAAAAAAAGAAAGCTTACTGGGAAGAACTGCATGAGGGCCTTATGAGGCTGTCACTAGGTTAAAATGGTAGATGAAAATTAATAAGTGTGAATCGATGTATGGAGAATAAACAATCCTAGCCTTAGATATAAAAGTGCTTGTTCTGAGGTGATCCTTAGAAATCAAAGCAAGATCTTGGGGTTATGTCTGTAGAATTAAAAAAAAATAAATAAACAGAGAGGAAAAGAGAAATTATGAACTCTATAAAGCTCAAAGCTGGGAGAGTATTCAGGGAGCATTTCTTCTACACATAACCCATGCTTTATAGTCTTTCTTGTGTACCTGCTTTTTTTTGGAGGCAGAACGTGATTCAAGATAGATCCGTGACCTGTTCCCTACAGCCATCATTGGCCTGGATTATACATAGATTATATTTAAAACATTTCCTTTAGTCTTAAATTCCTCTTCAGAATGAATGAATCCTCTTATGAATGGTTTTTGACTTAGTGAAGTAACTTTATAAAGTGTATTGTTCTTTTCCTTCTTCCTCTCACAAAACACGTGAGATGTACTAGTAGGCGGCAGTACATCCACAAATAGCAAAGAGACTATTTGCTGTACTGACGGGATTCAAATATTTGTCCTTTCTAAGTGGAAAGCATAGAAAATATAAGTAAAATCATAAGAGCTCTCTTTCTCTTCTTCACAAGAACGATATGGAAGAGGTAGAGCAGGTAAACACTAGTATAATACAGCTGAATTTCCAAAACACTTCAATGTATCCACACAGTAGGTGGTAATATTTTTTTAAGCGGGCATTAAATGATAAAGCATAATGGACTCTGAGTGTCTTACTTGGAAGGTTTTTATGTAGTGTAAACTATTGTGGTGGCATGTGTTATTTTTGTTGTGATCTACTGAAGATTTTCTAAAAAATTCTTCAGCTATAGGTTTTGTGTTTTAAAAAGAACTGTTCTTTTTTTTTTTTTTTTTAGCTGCAACTCCACAAAAAAGCAACTCAGTTCTAACAAGACTTCCTTTTTACTTTAAAACAAAACTTGTTTCTACATGAAAAACCAACAGGTCCAAATAAAAACATGTGAAAGCAGCAAAATGAAACGGCTTAATTGGTCCAAAACAAAGGAAAACCACCATTTAAAATATTAGATATTTTTACTCTCAGTCCTCTTAGAAATCTTGAAAATGATCATGCTTTTGCCTAACTCTCCTAGCTAATAAATCAACTAAAATCTCTAAACCCTAAGGGTAGTAGTTATGCCTGCAGTAAGAAAAATGCATTGCTTGCAAAACAGCTTTGATTCTTGTTTCCATGGGAGTTTTTTGATTCGGCTTTAACATTTCTGCTAAATCATGTAATGCTGACCTGTGTGGTTCTCAATTGATTTTACTACGTCTTAGAAAAAAAAAAATCTTTAGGCAAAATCATTTTAGTTTACAGCCTTTCTAGATCACGATGTTCAGCCTGATTGTTGATAACAATAAAACTGACACGGGATGGCAGCGTGGTGTTAACCCCTGCTCCACACGCTGGCCAACTCTTAAGAGGATATATAGGTGTCAGGGCAATTTTTAAAGTCAGGCTGGGTTTTCTGTGCCAAATCACTGTTTAAGTCTAATACACAGTAAAAAATATAAGAGGGTGCAGCCCACCTTCCTCCAAAAGTTGTGGATTAGCCTGGATTTTGTATCCTCGAGTCATTGCAACACCTGGATTCCTTTAGCTTGCCTAGGGCTTCAAGCCGGCCAGGCACTGAAATATCCCTTGAGAGGCAGCACAGCCTCATCCAAATTGATTCAAACACTGCGGTTTTTACCTTTAGCGCTGTTTCAGGATGCTGTTTTGTTTCCCACCATGCTGAAGTGATTGTTGTGAAAGTTTACCACTTCAAAGCATCAATGCTGCGAGCATTAAAGTTGGCGAATTCATCATGTAAATGGTTATTAGGCGAGAGGGATCTTCATCTGTATGTTAGGACTGGCCTACATTCCTAAATGCTGAATCAAAGATAAGCTCTTTCTTCAAGGTTATGGTAATTTGTGGCCTTCACTCAGCACCTGCTCTAATGGGGTCTCATTCAAGTGCTAAAATAGTAAAAAAAAAGGATATTTCTTTCGTTTTAGCTTTCTGTAATCCGTGCCCTTCAGTCGATGGATTTTGCAGGCAGAGAATTAGTGATGAGGTTCTCTCTCCCCCTTTCCCTCTTGTAATTTTTCCTGCTCCAACCATCTTTGCCGGTAACTTTCTAGATTTCTGGTGTTGTTTTTCTCACTGCCAGGAGCCTGCTTCAACTTTGGGGTTGATTCAGGGACCAGAGTCACCTGAGCAGCCCCATGTTATCTCAGATAAAACACAAAATCCGGGAGGCAGAGTTACCAGCTGATAAGAAACAAACTGGGCTAAACAGCTGCATATATTTATTGGGGAACATTTAATAGATGTGGTTTTGACAGCTTAAGGAGACTGGTGATATTTTCTTTTTTATAGCCTTGCAGCCTGGCTGCAGGTTCTGAAAAACTCTTTTTCACTTGTTTTCCTCATGCATTTCCCCCTCAGCTTTCTTTTCCTTGTTTCAGCTGAGATTGGCAATAGAAGGTTTATGAACTGGAAAGCCTCCATGAAAAAATTTCCAGTCTAGTTCTGCATTTTGAAGCAAAAAGAGTAAACCTTTAAATAGAATGATTTGAAATTGTCCAAACCAAATCCAAGCCCCGAGTCTTACAAGGCTTCCTCATCAGTCTGTTATAATATTTAAATTTCTACATTTAGGTAGAGGTAAGCATGGAGCACCTCTACCTAGGAAATAGAAATAATTCTCATACTTTTTGGTGCCTCTGAAAATCTGTTTTTTGTTCTCTTTTGTGACTTCTTCTCTGTGCTGGATTTTTTCAGAGTTGTGTATCATGCAAAGTACTCAATATCGATTCTGAGAGTAAATTAAATTTCATCGTGTTGCTTTCTGTTTGGTCGTACTAGAACTGAGCAGAGCGGTGTAGAAAAGGGCAGCGCTTACAGGCCTGAAGGCCATGTATAAGAAGTCTGCACGGGGAGTTCTCTTCATTTTGTCTGTGTGACTTCTGTGCAATGCAGCAAAGTAAGCAAACATCTCCATCAGGCCAGATCTTTCAGAAAAGTCTCTTCAGACAAGGCTCTCTTGCAACACAGTGGGACAGGAGATGTGGGGTGCCAAGCCCCTGGTACACTGGGAGGCACAATGAGCTGATGAAAAAGCAGGTAGTGCAGGAGGGGTGTTACGAAGGGCTGGGAATGGAGAAACTCTCGGTTGGAAGTAGATGGAAACTCCACGCTTGGAAGTACCTATCTGAATTTAAATTTGATCTCTATTCTAGTTCAGAGTGCTTGCTTATAGCCTGATCCAAAGACAGGAAGAGTACTTAGACTCCATCAGAGTTCAAATACAAGGATAATCTTTTCTTCTCCTCTCATGAGTAGATATAAAATGAACAAAAAACCCCAACCCTTTTGTTCTACTTCTGTTCATTAATTTTCATACAGCAGCATTTGCTTTGTGTTGATTCTTACGGATTTTCATCATGGTAGCCACTATGGTAAACTGACTTTGGGAGCCTACTAGGTAGGTACTGAAGTGTTACGATTAAATAAATCTAGTGGGATTAATTGTGTAGCATTTTGCAGAGAGGGGGGAAAAAAAAACCAAGCTAAATTTTGAGGCTACTTGTCATACCTCCCACTTTTCCAGTAAGTGGCTGGTGTCCCTTTTCTTGACAGAAACTGAATTTTCTCACTTATCCAAGAGAAGTCTAAGAGACTTCACTTGTCCCTTGCTGTTTCTGAAGCAGTAATTTTAAGGATATCATTACTGATTTCTAACGTGACTTGTGTTACTCCTGCCCAATGCTACAATAGGATGTGTCCCCCCACCCAACACGAATGTGTAGGATCTGAAGCCACATAATTATTTAGTCCATCTACTGTAAATCTGAAGCCTCAGCTTCTTTCCTTCTTTTTCCTAAATTATTAAAAGGATACAAATGATGTAAAAAAGTCTTTTCTCTTTACTTGAAGTTTGAAAAGCTCCTGTCTAAGCTGCATAGAGCTCCCCTTAATGAGTGTTTTCAAAAATATACCAGGAAATAAACTTGTCTTTTGAAGGAGATAAAAAGAATAGAAACTCTAAACTACATTTTATAGAAGAAATATCTTTCTTCAGAACCCACTGTGTACAATATTAAGCTGCAATATGAAGATACCTGAAAAAATAATCAGCAATGTTTTCATCAGGGTCAGATCTGTCTGACTTTCTTCTTGGTTTTTTTTTAAACATTCTCGTGGGAGGAATTGGTAATGACTTTGAAAATGCTTAAGGAAATGAATGTCACAACTGAGAATATCCAGTCTAAAGGTGAATGTGTTATACATTGGCCTTTGTATGTAGTTTGATGGGTGAATGTTTACATTATGGGTGAAATGTGTCCAGAGCAAATAGGACTTTTCCAAAAATCCAGTTCTGACTGCTCTTAAGCAGGATTTTTGGACTTTTCCATGTTCAAAGGAAGAATGTTTTGGAAAGCATCAAGTAATCTCCTTTCTCTTTTGAGTGATAAATACATATGTAATTTTACAGTTGCCTTTTAGAGTTTTGGGCAGTGATCAGTATATCTCTCTTTGTGAACTCTGTTAAATAATGCTGCTCTCATCCCAGAGAGAGAAAAAGGGATAAAAATAATCTCTGCCTATAACTGTGTAACCCAAATGCTGAAAATAATCAAGCTTGTGGCAACCCAGAAACACAAATGTGTGTGCTTATGGCAATCTAAATGAGAGATTATGTGCCAAACAGTAACGCGTTGGGACTCGGAGGTTATCAGACAGGGTGGAGGATGCTGAGCAAAGGTATTCCTGGGAAAGGACAGTGTTACTTGAGAACAGTGTTGAACTAGTACTCTCTTGGAATAATGAAAAGGAGCAACACAGTGTGAAAAGTCAGTTAATCAAACTATCTATCACTGTAAGGCTTAGCTGCCTCTGAACTTGGCAATGCCTCCTCTGGGCATTTTCACAGCAGCTTCTGTTTAATAACTGTGGTGGTGGTTATATCTTTATTTTTTTGTTAAGAGAACTAAACGTTGCTTCTAATTAAGGAGTCCTGCTGGTGATAGCTAAACAAAAATCTCTGTAGGTCTGGCAGGAAAACAGGGTGGAATAGGAAAGAGCTTTGGTGTCTTGCCAAGGGCAGAGAGCTTTTGGCGTTTTTGGAAGATGCCAGAGATCATTAGAGTGGATTTTTCAAATCCAGAAAAAAAGACACGAAATAAATCTATTAGAAGTTCTGTTACAGCTCAAGCCAGGACATTTATTTTGTCCACTGATATTACCATATTTGTGTATGTTGCCTTCACATCCTGTCTCCAGAGGCTGAGAGACCAAAGACAAGTTACTATGTTGGCATTATGCTGGGGAAATACCATTCCATAATTGTCCTGGTTTCTATATTTTAACCTGCTCATGCATTACTGGCTAATGTCAGAGAATGGTCAAGACAGATCTCTCATCTGACTGCTTGAAATCTTCATTTGGTTGAAATGAAAGCAAATGTTTTCTGATTTATTATTTTTATTTTAACGTAGATCTGTCATAATGGAAAGGAATGAAATATTATGCTTCCTGATATCCCAGTGATAGAAACTTTAAGGCTAGACAATAAAGAACAGGCCACTTTATGTCTTTTTATCCTCAAATCTTCAGGCTGTTCTGAGTGTCTTTCACAATTAGTTGATATTTCTGTGGGTTTCTATGGGAGCAGTTAGCCTTACACATGCCTTTTTTTTTGACCTCTTTGGTAGCTGTGACAAAAGTGTACAAAACTGCTAAAGAAGGGATTGACTTTATATATTTGCAGGAGTATAAATGTAATGATTTCCCCCCCCCCCCAATCATTTAAGTGGTAAACTATGGGCATAGAGTGTTTTCAAGTAAGAAGACCTAAGTAATCCTGTCTATCTTGCAGTGCCTGCTAGACATTTCTAGTGTGAAATTAATGTGTTAACCACTGCTGAATATTTCTTCAAAACCACGTTGAAAGTTTGGTTCTGAAAAGTGACGATACAAAAGTGTCACCTTTTCACTTAGCAGATCTGCTTCACCTGTGTGTTCAGAGTTTTATCAGCTGACTTCAGTGGCAAAAATATGTCTGTACTGCTTGTTTTGCCCTTATTCATGCTCCAGAAGTGGCACAGCTCCATGAACAGATCTTGATTCTTCTCCTTTCTGTGTGTCTTTATCATTAGAAGTGTTTATTGAGTTTTAATTAAAAGGAGTCATCAGATAGCCTCAAGAGACTGTATCCAAATCAGTGATGTTGTGCTAGTTCAATATATACATTAATGACAGTGGAGCTACGAAGATATGATAACGGACCTAATTAGTTCTGCACAAACGTTATTTCCTGATGGTCATGTAGGAGAGAGGGAGGATCTTGACTGACTTCAGCTGCACAGTGGGTTTTTTAGAATGGGTACTGGGAGAAGAAATGGGAAGCAAATAGCCCATCTCTAAAACTAAAAGATTTGATCTGAAATTTCCAAGAGTTCTGAACTCCATCTTGCCATTTTTACTGGGCTGCTTTTCTTAGAGGAATTCTTTGGATCCTCGAGCAGTGGAAAAGGTATCTAAGGGTAATATAAAAGGATAGTCAGATGATTTTAAGGTTTTTCTTTTCGCTCTGTGTAAGGGTAAAGCAGTCCTGTTGTGCAAATTTCTGTTCAGAATTTTGCCAGAACATTATCTGCAGCTTTCTAGTGAGGCTGCTTTGTGTATATGACTCACGTGTGCCATACTGCTGAGTACTTTTATTTATTATTTATAAGGCCATGCATATTCCATGAAATGGACATTTCTCTGTCACCTTCAGTGATGTCTGAAGCTCTGTGGAGAAAAAAAATCTAGCTCTAAAAACCAGCTTCTTATTAGAGATGGACATAAGCAGTTCAAAATAGAAGCTTTTCTTTCCCTGGATCTGAGTTGCATCAAAGTCCTCGACTTGTCTTATGGAGAGGACCTAAAATAATGTCATTTAGAATGGGTTGAAATTTGTTCTCTGTCTGAATTCCCTGGCTTGAACCCAGAATCAGTTTGTCACAGGGAATAAAACCACACAGCTGATCATAAATACATTCTTATGATGCTCATGTGCTGGGAAACTGTGGTAATGATGTTGTGTAAATATATCGACAGACAGCAAAACCTGTAATGGGGTTAAAGTGTAAAAAAGCAGCAGTGCACCTCTTCCCCAAAGCCCTTCAGCCTCCCAGAGTAGTGCCTTTGGACTTTGTAATAAATTAAACAAATAGCTGTTACACTGGAAAGCTCACAGGACTATACTTATGCCATGATTTTATTAATTTGAATGTAGTTTTAGAAATGAGATGTTACAGGACTTGCCTGTATTCTGTTTGTCTTGCCTTTACGTACCATTAAATTGCAAAGTGTTACCTAGTCTCTGCTAGTAGTTTTCACCTATGAGATGTCTACAGGCTTTCATGGGTAGCTCTGTTCCGCTCCCCTGGTTGATCACATATTTTAATGAGAGAAATAAACGAAGTGGGAAAGGCTCTTAGGTGAGTTGTTTCTATCTTGAAAAACTTTTCCACATTCTTATCACCCTCAATGCAGCAAAAATGAAAAACCTTTCTTAATTGCTGTGATATAATACTTCTAAAAGCCCAGTAAAAGCAAGAAAAAAGTAAAATGCTAGTTCTTGGGACTGAAAGGGTAACAGAACAGTGGAGATGGAGAGTCAGGTGAAGCCAGCTCAACAATGTCTAAAGCTAGCACCGCGCAGAGGCACAACATGGGTGCGACACCCACGAAAGAAGTTGCTGTGTAAATAGTACCCTGGTTGCTTTAAATCCCTTCGTTTATGTGCGACTGATTTGATGTTGGACTAAATAAATGAACACTGAGTTATTCTTGGCTTAGTAGACTATTATAAGGCTTGTTGCTTCAGGCTGTTGACCAGCTTATTGATGACATTTTTGTCCATGCATTAGGGGAGGGTAAATCAATATTGGTTATTAACAATCCTTTTATTGCTTTGAGCCTGCCGTACATGTGGTGTACAATCACAGGATCAACTGAGCTGGTCCCAGCTCTGCTATTGATTCTAGGCAGGAAACAGAAATATAAACAGCAGAAGCCATCTTCTGCCTCCCTCTGTTTGCCATCTCCTGCTAGAAGATAGCATGGACCATTTTTGAGGGTCTGTTTTTGATTCACTGGGAGGAATTTCATTCTTCAGATTAAAAAAATCCAGCCGTGGGCATTGCCACTGGAAACAGTCATCAGCACCTTCAGACGTCTCTGTATTCTGCTTGGATGCTGTCTTTTGTAGGGAATATTCTTCTCTTGTCTCCTCAAGGTTACACTCTGGAAAATCTGATCATTTTTTCCCAGGGCCATGGGATTCATATTACCTAACTTTAGCATTTAAACCTTAGGTATTTTGTCAAAAAATGGCTTCTAGAGAAGCCATAGGAGAAAACATCTCAGTAGGCATTTGTGGAAGACAGTTGTCTAAGATACTGAACAAAAATTGTCCTCTTGAGCATCTGTTTCCAGACATTAGGCCAATCCTACTTAATATTGTCTTCTGCAATAGCTCACTGACCTAGGTGACATGCAGGTTAATGGAATTAATGGTAAAGCAAACCAAAAAAGGATCACAATTTAACCATATAGTCAAACAAACTATAATGCCAAAATATATGGATTGCATTCTATCAGAAATGTAAAGATAAATGTATAAATGTAATTCCTATCTCTCTATCTCCTGACTTAGTGTCTAGAAGGAAATGAATCCAAGGAAAATCTGATCAATGGCTTCTATTGTTCTCCTCTATTTTAAATGCAATGTTGTCTTCTCTACTACAGTATTTGAGATGACACATATTTTATATATATCCTTATGATATTATTCAGAAGAAATTAAAGGAATATGAGCTCCATTTCACAGGTGATCAAGTGTGACAGACCAACTCCTGCCTGAATTTAGGCTTCTCTCTCTAATTTCAGTATATTTAGATAGTGACAAAAGGAATAAACTTACAGAGGGACCTATAGCAGGGTCTTGAGCTCATTACTACAGTAGAGCTTCAAACACCAGATCCCCTCTCCTCCCTTTTTTTTTTTTTGGTGTTTTTGCTATGTATTGTCTGAGGAACTTGCTGGCTCATCGTTTTTAGTTTAGATGGCATGTGGGGTTTTTTCCTTGGAAGGATTGTACTGACCTATTTGACACAGCACCAGGATTTACCTGCATTACGAATGTAGCCTGAATTATCATGCAGCTTTGAGAAGAAAAGTTAATATACATGACTTGCAACATGCTCTGGGTGACCCTGCTTTAGCAGGGGGGGGTTGGACCAGATGGTCTCCAGAGGTCCCTTCCAACCCCTACCATTTGGTGATTCTGTGACTCCTTTATTTTTGAAGGGTGGGAGACAGGGGTATTTTAAAAACAGTCCAGAGACTCTCAGTAAGACCTGCAGTCCCCTAAGACACTGCTAAAAATCTCTCCTGCATGTCTCTTTCTTTTCTCCTAGTGATGGTGGCAGGTTGCTGGTCCTGTGGTCTGTAAGGTGCTTGACTGGCCACCCCCCCCCCCGACCTGTCCCCTCGGATGAATATCTGTCAACAAGGTGGTTCATTGGCATTCTGCTGTGAAGGTGGAAGAAATGTGCCTGTAGCGACACAGCAATGGCAAGGTCGGTGAAACTGAGGGGAGAAAGGAAAGAGTTTGCAAGGCTTTTGCTCTCAGAGGGGGAAATTAAAGGTGGCTTGTGTTATAAAATATTAAATAGTGATTTAATCAGTGGTGAGATATGTAAGTGAGCTTAATTAGAAATACATATTATTCTTTGACTTTAAAGCACAAAATGAAAAATTAAAGCAATCTTAGAGGATATGTAATCAGCGAGGAATAATATGTTGGAAAATGAGCCTGATGTTGTAATTGGTGTATGCAATTAAAATTAATTAATTTTAGTTAGCATACATGCATGCAAATATGAAATCAACGAATTTTAGATATTAAACTCATAATTACAGCGATACTATTGCCAGAGCTAGTGACAGAGGAGTTGACTTTTCAATGGTAAATACTTGCTCTTCAGATTTGAGGTCTGTTCTCGCCTGCCATTGTGTCATGCTGAAACCTAATGATTAAAACTATCTGATCAGCCATGATTTAAAAAAGAGAAATGTTTAGAATCACTCTCATTTTGACGTGCACTTCCGAGCTCCTCAGCTCTATCAGTCATACCCACCTATGGGATAATTGCAAGGTTTTTTTCCATCAAGAACGATTTGAGTTTAAGAAGTTCACACCCACACGCTCACTGGTTGATACATCGGTTGATATAAATCCCCCCCTGGATTGCTCTTCCTATCTCTGTGATAAGAGAGGCTGGCAGAGCTGTGCTTTAAGCCAACTCAGGAACTGATCCAGCTTTGTGAAAACAAATCTTCCCTCTGGTGTCTATGCAGACTATTTCATTCTTTAATAACTGTTCACCAAACAAAGCAATTTGTTTTCCTTTCACCTACAAATCAAACCCCACAATACCAGTGACAAAATTACTTCAGTCTAGAGTAGCAGCCCCCGCGGCTTTGGTCAAAATTTTCTTCATGTCTTCTCAGTTCTGTGCTTTGGAGCCTCATGTATGGTTACAAAAGCTCCTGCTTTTCAAAAAATCATCCAAGGTAATGTAGGAACAATTTTAACATGGAATGATTATACTGATACTGATTATTATACTGGTACTGAAATGAATAAAAAGTCTAAACCAACAGCAGCATGATAACTCTAAAACTACAGCTATTATTAAACATTAGATAGAGTATGCTATGCTCTTAACATTTTTTGATCCAGTTTAGCCTGGCAATCAGCACTACATTAATTCCCTTCAGATTACATATGTGATCCGAACCGTAAGAAGACCTGTATTGGCTCAAAGTATCATTAAAAAAAAAGCCTTTAAGATAGCTTTAAAGTAAGCTTGCCTGGTCCCTGTGGTATAAACATACATAGAAGGAGAATTCAAGGACACTCTCAGAGAGAAATGGAAAGGAAAGAAGCACGGATAAGTGCAAAGGAAGACAGAGCTCCCCTGTGTACTTGGCACACCAGACTCTGCCATGCCTGTGCTTTTCACTTAATTCAGTATTCTCTCCTGTTTTGGCAGCAATCTGTTAACTGAAAATTTCCTTCCTAAAGCCTTCAGCTGTTTAAAAAGGAGCCATTTCTCACACAAGGTATCTGTGAAAGCTCGCCCAGGTTACAGGAGCGAGGTGCATGGGGAGGGTGTGGGAAAGACAATTAAGTGGGTGCCACTGCTGGTACACCTCTGTGCTCGGTGCTTGTTGAATCCCTGAGAGCTGAAGCTGCTTTTATACTGCTTCCTCTGCCTGTTGTAGGTACCGATAGGATTTTATTTCAGCCTCCCCTTCCCCCTGGTTTGCTCCGTAGCCTGGTGTGTGTGTGTTGTACATTAAATGCAAATTAATGTATTGAAGGAATGATAATTAGGTGATGTAGGTAGTCTGTGCAGAAAGATCATGTTTGTGTAAAACCTGAGCAGATTTAAACAATCACCAGGAAAATGTCTGATTTGTCTGAGCGTCATCGCTTTTATCCGCCACGCGCAATAGCAACAGGAATCAAAGCAGCTAACTTTCCATCATCTCAGGACAAAGGTGCCTGTTTGATTCAGCTTCAAGGGCTGCATGCACAATCAGACCCCTGGAGATGCTGAAAGGCCGGAACCAGAGGGATGCTTCAACAAAGTTCAGAGGGAGGAAGCTGCTTCCATGGAAAGAAAAAGAAGAGGAATGAAAAAGGGGATGGGATATGGATATACTCAGAGGTCACAGAAAGGTCTAAAAGGGGAAGAAGTTACTCAGAAAGACACTTAGAATGGAAATATGGTTGCCGTTAAAACAAAATAGAGTCATTACTTAGGTTTAATGAAGCTGAATTTAATCAAGGAGGAATTGAACAAACTGTTTGCTGATTGCATGTTGCGATGTAACAACGTAGCGTGATAGAGCTTTGCAAAAAGGTGCGAATTCTGTCCCTGCCTCTTCTCACACAGAGGTGGAGCAGACAACCTGCCCAGTGGGACAGCTCCTTTCTGTGCCATGAAGGGTCACATCTCCAGGGCCCTCTTTCCCTGCTAAGAGCAGATCTCAGGTGCTGGTGCAGGGTGGTGGAGGATAGGAGAGCCTTGGGGCATCGTGTAGCAGTCAGCTAGAAGTGAGTAGAGTCAAACAGGGAGCACCTGGGTGATTAAATCTCCTTTATTCACTAGGCTGCAGCTTTCTCAAAGAATCTCCTGACTGTTTTCTCTGAAATACATGCCTCAGATCTCCCACCCACATGCCAAATGTCAAGTGTGATCATCCCAAATTCTGGCTAAAGAGCTGTGCCTCTGTGCTCAGGCTGGCACTGCACAGTCCCTTGCTCCCTGTGGTAGGTCACAGGGATACGGAGAAGCAGACTTGAAACAGGCTGCATGGAACCGCAGCCACCCTGCTGTCACCTCTTGCACCAGAGAGTCACCTTGAGCAACTGCTTGGAGAGTAGAGTCACGCAAAAGTAAACACACAGCTACAGTCTTCTGGGGTCAGAAGTCTGAGTCTGGGGAGGTTCTTTGGACTGCATTGTTTCCCAATAACAGTTCTGCAGCTCATTAGATCTGTGCTTCCTTTGGCTGCTCCACTGCTAACAGTGTGGTTCTGATACAGCAAAAATAAGGAAAAGTAATGTGTATCCAGGAGATCCCACCTCCTGCAAGAATCCAGGAGGGTTGGCACATGCCAGTGCAAAGAGAGAGTGGTTTAAGGTGCGGGCAACAATTCAGCCACAACGACAAATATGATGCTCGGCCTCTTCAGGGCTGTCTCTCAGCCCAGTGCTCTGGGCCAGCTGTGCTCAGTCCCCACTGTCCCCAGTTCCTTTTGGTTTGCATTTGCTAGACTGATGTTTCTCAGGAAAACAGAATGTCTGAGGAGGTGTGTACTTCAAGCTGTATTTCTGTGGTAGTAGCTTTTACTGGTGCAGTAGAGCCTGGTGAGGCTCCACAGGGTATGACTTGGTGGCTATGAAATTTGAATAAATAGAAGAGATAAAAGTTGGAATTCATTGTTTTTGTATTTGGGCAAAAAGTGTAAAGAAGTTAGTGATTTTGTTGCCTGTTTGGTTATAGTCATCCTCATATTCTGAAATTTCACTTTCCAATGGCAGAAAGTATGAGCACAGCTAGCTTATGGGTTTTGTTTTCTTCTTTTTTCTGAGTGACAACAAAGGGACTGGTCTCTGCTGCTTTAGGATGCAGATATATTACTCTCATCAGCTTTTACTACCAAAAGTCTGAAAGTAGAGTTTATGTCAGGCCATTATTCCAGTTTTATGCCCTGGTAACTTTTACGTAGTTCTTTAAGAAGAAATGTTTTTAAAGTCAACTTAATTTGCCCCCTTTTCCATCAACAACTGTTGTTGGTAGCTGCAGTAAAAACAAATTCTGATGTGTGAAAATAACATGCTCCGTTTGCTTTTCAACATAGAGAGATTAAAGGAAATAGTGTGATAATTACTAATTTCACTCTTTTAAGTGAATCTGCACATTTTTCATCTGTCCCCACTCCTCATTTTGCTGCAAAAGGTGTTTTCTTTTTAACTTGTGTTCATCTGACAGCTATATTTTGAGGTTGGAACTCCCCGTCCTATTCCTGCAACTAAAGCATTAAAAAAATGCAAGAGACGGAATCTTGGATCCACACAAAGACCTGAGGAAGGGAGGGACGGGTCACTCTGAAACCTCTAACATGACAGCCTTTTATGAGAGCCCTACTACAATTGGATCAAGAGAAATAAGCTTTATTTATTTGTTGAGTCATTTGATCCTTCAGCCAATACCAAACTACTTTGTTGGGTATTGAAATTGAAGCTATGAACAGAAACTGCTTTGTTGTTTGCATTACATTGTGTTGTGACTAGTCATCAGTGAGTTTAATCACACCTTCTAATGTTAGGAGGAAAAGTATTTAAAGGCAGGGCTTGGTGGCATTAGTTCAGCGGTTTTCTGGGAATCCAGCTGCTTTGCCTCCTGCAGAGGTTTTGTTGTGTCTCAGCCTTGTGCTTAGACCCTCTTGCCATAAGTGGGAGCTAGGCTTTGGATGTGGTAGAAGATTGCTCCTGGAGCAAACATGCTTCGTGTGCATGAGAGAGATATTGGCAAACTAATCTGAGGGCAAGTTACGTGGCTGGTTGTACACTTACTCTTTGGCTAAGTGAGGAAGCCAGATGAAATAAATAGGAGATGGATTTTGTGTCAGTCAGGGATTGAAATGGGCCAGTATTTAATCATGCTGTGTTGTTGCTTCGCAGAACATGAAACAGATGTGATGATGCTTTCCAAGAGCATAGGCTGCAGGAAAAATAGATTTCATTAAGTGCTCTGAAATTTTAATTTTGACCTCAGGTAATAGCAGAGAACAGTGGTGATCAGGGATGTTGTAAAGCCAGACTCCTGCCAATCATGAGATTTATAAAAATTGGTTAGGTTAATCTGTTTAAATGAAAACTGAATGGATTGTTTCATCAGATGCCTCCAGGAGTAAAAAGAAAATACCAAGTATTGTGTGACTAGTGAAAAAACTTAAATTCCAAGAGTTTCCAGCCTGTTCCATTCCTGCTTAAATCTCTGGAGCTGAATTGCCTTCTGGAGAAGGTACTTTGTGAAAGTGGTGAGAAGCACAGAGAGAGATGGAAATGAAGGAACGTGGGTGGAAAGTATATTGTGAAATAGGGAACCTAAGGACTATCAGAGAGTTGCATTCTTCTTACCGACTGCCTTTTACATGATTTGTAGGCTGGTTAAAAAGTCTTGTGTCATATCTGTGCCAGGACCTAACTATTTAAAGCTGTTCTGCTGATGCCACTGTTAGATGAAAGGATGAATGGTTTGTTGATAGGTCTATATGCCCGACTTGGGCCACCTTCCAGTCCATGCTGCTGGGGACTACGTGTGAAGCTTCCCCAGGCCAAGACCAATATGGGCCAGAATGTTTTACTGGTGCTCAAGGGGGTATTTCATCAGCTAAGGATTTTCAGAGAACAAGGGCCTTTCCTCTGGGGTGAACCTTCTCACCAGATGGGCTTTGAGGCTGACATGATGCTGACGCTATTTCTAGGGCAGCATCTCAGTACACTGCAGAGTATCTTTGCAGGCAGGTAACATGAGAGACTCAAAGAATATTTGGAAGTATTTCAACTGGCACAGTGCATCTTAAATCAAAGCTGTAGCCTGGGCATTTCCAATTTGTTAAAACAGGTTCACGTACCAGATCCTCAGCTGAGCATCTCCAAGCTGACCTACCCTAATTTAGCTTCAGTGCAGCTCTTGGGGCTGAAACTCCAAACAGAATCTCACACTACACATTCAAGGGTCTTAGAATCCTTGGATATATTTAACATGCACAAAACAGTAGTAAGAAATTTCTGGAGAACTGACCAAAGTGTACAAAGGACTTGTGCACCTGTAATGGTTTATTTCAAGTCTGCCATTATCAAACACAAAGGTGGTGACACATCCCTTTTTCTAGTTGCTTGTAATTTTGCCAAACTTCAGCAATTTGGGCAAAACTTTTTGATTCTGGGTGTCTGCCTCAGGCTGATGGTTTGATAATTGTGCTGAGGCTTTGTTTCTGCTTTATGTTAAGGAGTTTTTTGCATACCTTTTTTCCTTCTATGTTTTAGTGCTTCTGTTTCTACCTAAAGCTGACATTTTTTTTTTGACTCTTACTATTTTGTGCAGGAAGAATGGAAGGAAAGCCTTTCACTGTCACTTGAAGGTTAATTGGGGTGTTCTTTGAAGCATTCATCTTGGGACAGCCATGCCCAAAATGACAAAACAAAAATGTGCTTCTTCTGAGGCATCGACCTGGCACAACAGTGGTCATTGATTGGGCTGAGAATTCAGTCTGACTTCCCTGCTTCCTTGAAACAAAGGGAAAAGCTTCCAACTGCAATGCAGATTCCTTCTCCTGTGTTAGACCCACCTCAAAGGTCACATGCAACTCTGCTTGTACCCCTGCACCCATTTATCACTGTGGATCTGATCACTGCCAGCACTCGGGGTCTTTAATCTGATAAAACTGACAGGAGATGTTTATGCATAACATTAGGAAAGCAATATTCCATATGCTCTCTAATTGGTTTGAATTTATCCTATTATTTCAACATTTAAATGCTGCCGAATGTAATTTGGATGTGTCAGGCTCATAAAGTGTAGGCTCTGGTGGGAGTTCATTATTGAAGAAAGATCCATCCACCAAGGCTTTTCCTGGCTCCAGGCCCAAACCCTCAGCTTAGCTCATGTGTGGCTTTTGTCCGTTAGATGTACTTCTACATCCCTGCTGAAGTCATCTCTGACACATTCTTTTTATCACTTCCCCTTTGGTATAATGTTTTCCTTTAGGTTTGTTTTTTTTCTCCGTGTCACACGGTGTGTGTATAATTTGTTTATTTAAGCTTGCTCAGCATGCGAAGGTGCCATCACCAGAGTAAACAACACACACTTTTGTGAGGGTACTGAAAGATGTGAATGGCATTCTCCATTTTAGTGACTGCCCAGCTAAAACAACAAAACCTGATAGTCACCATCTTCTCATCTGGGTGTCATTACCAGGGGTAGTATCTAGTTACTAAAACCAGTGAAAGATAGAATCACAGAATGTTTTAGGCTGAAGGGACCTCTAGAGGTCATCTGGTCCAAAGATCATAGAGTGGTCTGGGCTCGAAGGGACCTTCAGAGGTCATCTACTCCAACTCCCCTGCAGTGAGCAGGGACATCTGCAACTAGAGCAGGTTGCTCAGAGCCCTGGTCAACATTACCTGGAATGGCTCCAGGGATGGAACTTTTACCATCTCTGGGCAACCTGTTGATGAGCTTGTTCTTCCCCTGATGGGACCATGTGGTCTGTGGTCACTGCAAACAATGAGAGCTTTTCTTTCTCTTCAGTCTCATTTAATTGCTAATGTGACAATTGGAAGGCAGTATAAAGGTTTGGGGCTGCATGGTTTTGTGACATATTTCTATAGCATTAAAAGTTGACCTGATGAACATCTTGAGCACCATCACAGACCAAGTATGAAAGCATGCTAATGCCACATGTTATGGTGGGTAATAAATAACTTGAGCTCCAAGGAATTTGTTCATTTTCATCGTTCTTCTCTGTACAAAATGTTTTTATATTGTTGTCTTACAAATATTAGTAATCAGAATTGAATCCACTGATACACTTTAAGGAACCAAAAGGTTCATACCCACTGCACTTTACACAGCCTTCCCCTTTTATAAAGTGCAGGCATTCTGTAATGTTTGTGGTCCTGCTTTGATGGTGGACTTCATCTCTGAAAGAGGAACCAGTTTCCCTGATACACAGAATCATAGAATCATTTCTGGTTGGAAGAGACCTTGAAGATCATTGAGTCCAACCATTAACCCAGCACTGCTAGGTCACCACTAACCCATGTCCCTCAGCACCACATCTACATGGCTTTTAAATCCCTCTGGGCATGGGGACTCCACCATCGCTCTGGGCAGCCTGGGCCAGGCCTTGACAACCTGTTGGGGAAGAAATTTTTCTCAATATCCATCCTAGATCCATTCCAGTAGCTTTGTTCAGTTTCTTTAGCACATCATCATAACGCAGGCTGGCAGTGAGACCAATGATGCCATCTAAGGACAAATGAGTAAGAAAAGGTTTGTGGGTAGGGGTTTGAGGTATGACTTTCACTAGACTTGCACCAAAAAAGAAAATGAGAAAAAAAAATAGGCAAGTGCATGGCTGACAGCTTGCATTGCTTATGTTGACCATCTGATTCGGCGAGAAGATGCCTACAAGAGATGTGTTGTAAACACCTACGAAACAGTGACCTCTCAGGCATGTGTGAATTATGAGAGAGAGGACTTTGCAAGCGCATTTCAGGCATTTGGATAAGGCCTCACACCTCATGCAGTTTTTCTCACATTTTTCACTGATTTAATCGTGCGATGTTGGGAGGAAAGAGCTCTCTCTGGATGCTGAGAGGGAATATGTAACGCACTTTCTGCCTTGACATCCAACATCTTGGTGTTGTGTTTACAAAGCAAACTACCCATGTTACACCCCTTTTAACTATTCCTGAGTATGCACTTTGGGGATAGTCTTCAATTTCTTTCCCTTGGTGAAGCCCCTGGTTCAAGTTCGCGAGTCTGGATTGCTGAAGGGTGAGGCAGATGGTGGTGGTCTCTGTTCCCCAAGCTGTCTGCTTGCAGCAGTTAGGAGATGCATTTTGAAAATCCTCACTCACTGGTCCAGGTGGGGTTAGCAAGTAGAGAGAATAGCTACAAACAGGCTTCTTTTAAATAGCATAGTGTATTTTCATTTATCTAGAGCTAGGAAACATATATACATCAAGGACCTATCATAATAAAAGCCTTTCTGTACATTTCTTCTTTTCTTGAAGGGTTTGGTGCATTACATAAGCTGATCACCTCCATCACTGGGATGATTTAAGTTGTCTTCATTGCCAGACCTCCTTCTTCTCTCTTTTCCTCGTCTCCTGCAGCATGACTCACTGCTGTCATTCACATTTTTGTTGGTCATTAACTCTCTTCTCTGGCTCGAGGCTTTATAACAGTTAAATAACTTCTCATCCTGTGCTTAAGAACAGAAAACCATTTTCATATCCAGGTAGACAGCTTTTTCCAAACTGGTGGCCCAGGCAAGTTCTTTGAAGATAAACCCTTTGAAGCTGTTCATCTGAGCTGTTTTATCTTTGCCTTTTGTTTTTTTGGGGTTTCGTTTTGGGTTTTTTTTTTTTTTTTTTTGGTCATTAGTTTCCAGAGGATTTAACTTCTTCTGTCCTTCTTCTGTCCTTTAACTCTGGCCACAGAGGTGGGATAATATCAGTGAGATATTTCCATTTCAATGTAACTTATTTTTTCACATGTCTTTTCTTACTGGTTGTGTCATCTCCTTATCTTTGACTAATCAGTTTAATCTGCCTTATGCAAACTGCTTCCCTTTCCTCACAGTATGAAGGGCATCGCTTTTGAAATTTGTATCACAGAACACCACTACCATCACCATTTCAACACTATCTTTTGAAAGAGTTTTCTTGTAGTTCACTTGGCTTTATAATCAGGTGATATTTTTTTTATGCTACTAGTTTTACTTTTGAGAGGGGGTGCATTGGACAATATGCAGATGTCATCAAGGTGATAGGTAGTGTCAGAAATCAAACAAGTTGTTGGAACAACTTGTACTTTCTTCTCCCTGGATAAAATTTCATCCCTCCAGAGGCCCCTCTCTGTGTGAGTGGGACATAAACTTGCAGCTAACTGGTCCTGATGCCTGGGAAGTGAGTAGTAGTAAAGACTTGATCTGTAAAGAGTTATATACATCAGAATTTGAAAATGTGTTTACCTGTGGGACATGCCACCTACTGAAGAATGAAGGGAGTTCTTCCTTGGCCACAGGGCACGTTGCAAACTGACGCAAGGGAATAACTGGAGAAATGGGCAGCTTCTCTGAAGAGCAGTGGGGTGATCATAATATTCCAGGCTCAGCAAGGAATTTCTAAATCACCGAGATAATTAATGACTTTAAGTGGGAGGAAAGGACATTTGGACTTAGAAGGGACTACAACTTATTTTTCAGTTTAAATGAGTCACTGCTATTGTTCAAATGTCTCAGTGACACTAGGGAAAAAGATGAACTTATTTGTCTTTGGAATTTTAATAGCAATTAGAGTTCTCCATAATAAACATAACCAAAATACACCCTCTTGTCAATCAAACTGATTAATGAGATCAGCAAAAGAATAGATAGCCAGGGAACAATACCCACTTGACTGACAGGTGCTCACAAACTCTTTGGAGTATACAGGCTGCACAAAGAAAAAAATCAGGTATTTTCTAATTCCTTAGGGCAAGGATTGTAGGAAATTGGGTTTTTTAATTGATACTAGGGTGACGTGAGTGAAGCTCATCTTAAACAGTGAGAGGTGAGGGAGCTTTTCCCAAGGGCCTCTGGGCGGTTTGACCTCTTACATACTCCAAGGATGTATTTTTGTGCAATTAATCCAAATTCATCAATGGCAGAAGGGACAGCCTTCTAAAGTGCACTTACTTTCCCTGTCAGCTTTTACCTGTGAGGATCAATGGCAGTAAGGTTTGTAGGAGCATAAGCACAAAGGTGAAACATTGAGGACCCCTGATTTTTTTGAGTGTCCTGATTTTTTGGGGTTCCCGGAGTGACTCTGTATGTGGCAAAACACCTTTTCTAATATCTCAAAATGGCTGTCAGAGATCTGTGGTCCAAAATCACCAGGATTGTGGAATTCCCACAAGCAGCACAAGTATAGTAGGAGGTGATTGAAGTTTGAATTCAAGATTACTTCAATTTCCTAAAAAAAACCAAGAAACCACACAAAAACTGTCAGATCTGCTGTGACCTCTAGGCTTGTAACAAGCTGGTTCTAAAGGGTTTGAAGGCTTTAGCTGTCTGACATTCAGAAAAAGCGAGAGTACTTGAGCCATGTGGTTCCCATCACATACCGTGTTTTTTAACACAGCCAGCTGAAAGACCACAGTTAGAAACAAACAAATGCAGACCATATGTACGGAGCCCAATCTGTGAAACGTGTACCTCTGGTTATGAGCAGTGTAACGCCATAGGCAGAAGGATGGGTTTCAGCGAAGGCTGGCTTTGTGATAGTGCCGCTCAGATTGTGTCTCTGCTAGCAGCGCAGCCTCCGGCCCCAGATGTTCTTCTGAGTCTTCACAGAAAGTGTGAGCACAGCCTTTTGACTGCTGAGAATTGGAGTCATGAGCAGGAATGTGGAGGTGATTTTCCCTTTGTTATATAGTGTCTGTGAAATTGCTCCTGTGATCCAACGCCATGGTAAAAAATGCAACTCCAGTTTCAGTCCCTTCCTATATACAAAGAGACCACCAAAAAATGTAGCTGAAAGCAAAGCACAAAAACCTGACAGCAAAGGTGACTAATCAGTGGGATAGATTACCAAGAAATGCAGCACTCTGTGTGCTTTAGAAATGTTTCAGCAAAGTTACAGACCTTTAATAATGTTTTTTTTTCTAGTTTAGCTGTGAAGCGTCAGGCTTGATTACAGGAATTACTGGGTGAAAATCAATATGATGCAGGAGGTCAGACAAGTTGCTCTCAGTAGTTCCATCTAGCCTTAAAATCTCTGGGCCTAAGGATTTTCTGCGGCTGTAGTATGTGCAAACAGATGTAATCTTACTGATGGTGCTTCCTGCATTACCTTCTACTGCTCATGAATAAACATCTCCCTCATTGAGGATTTTCCAATGCAACCAAATAGGAATTTATTTTCTGAATAATTGCAGATGCAACAGCTAGAGTTTGATTCCCATTGGGAAGCTGTGACCACCCCCTTCCTGCCTGGACAGAGGTCAAAGGGTCTGCCCTGGGGCTTGTAAAGTACCATCCCTGGTGCACGATTAGATTTGTATCTTCATGGGAACAGAATATGGAATTACACAGAGGTGGGTGAAAACTCTGTCTTGGAAGTTGTTTCATAGTGAATCTTGGTCTCCTGGGAAGTGTGGGTTGGGAAGTGAGAATTAGTCCTGAGGCAGATGGATTTACAGCCCATCAAAGATAAAGGAAAGACACAGTATGTAGCAGCTTTGTGCTGGCCAGTTATAGAGTAGTGCGACTACTGAATCTCCTTCTCCAGAACCAGCCATGTGAGATGTGTGTGTGTGCGCTGCCACGCGACTGCTTCATTTCCTATGTATACTCCATGCCAACCTGTGTGTCCTCGAGTTGTTCTTTTCATGGACACCTGAGGAGATGAGGTGGCACACAACTTTGGAACATCACTGGCCTGTGTGAGCTGTGGTGTAAAAAAAGCATGAAATTCATCACCTTGGTGGGGCTAACGCCATGCTCCACATTGGCAAGCTAAACTAGGCCAAGGTGAGCTGGGGGTGTGAGCATGGAGGGATCTCAACTGCTGTTTAACTCGGCAGTAAACCTAATAAGAGTGAAACTGCTGGTGCTGATGGGACTGTCAGTATCCTGTTTTCCTGACTGCACAGAAGGAGGATGCAGTAGAGAACGAGGCGACTGGAAATGGGCAGAAGAATTAAATATGGTCCTGGAGTGAAATTGAGGTCTTCCTTTCCCACAGCTTTAATTCTTGTTAATAATTAGTCATTTCAAAACTGTCAGGGTTTTGATGAAGGAATGAATGCATACATGTTAATTAGGTTTTCAGAGAGTGTTTACTCTACTGAGGAAAATTCAATGGTTTATTACCAGGCCTGAGGTCACTTGGAGAGCTGGGAGGTAGATGATTTTGGAGGATTGAATTTCCTCTTTTCTAAAATAATAATTATTTTTTAATCACCCCCCCACACACACACACCCCTTGTGTGCAAGCTCTTACATTTCCGAATTGCAGTTCCAAATGGTACAAAAATATTTTTGGAAAGAAATGTTTTCCCTCAAGCTACAGATTTCAGTTCTTGCCTAGCTCTAGATTTGCAGCTTGTCTGTGGGTGACAGTGAGAAGGAGGAGCTGGGAGAGAAGTTTCTGAGAAGTAGGTTATCTAGGGAGAACCATATTGGGCTGAGGTGTGGACGAAGACTTCAGCAATGAGGATATTTTTGCAGGATGATACAAGATGCCTGTAAACTCAATGAGAGCTTAACTAAGTGAAACCTTTTCTCTGAAGGGACAAAATGTTCCTCTATACTCCTCCCACTCTGTTAGGCAGAACAGTTCAGCTCCTCATTCAAACACTGGATGCAGGGTCCCATCTTTCATATGTTCACAGGCCACTGAGGAACAATTTCACTTCTTTCAACAGTTCTCATTGACTTTGGTGATATGAGGTTATGTCCTTGTACCATGGTGTTGCTTCTTGTCCTGCCCAAATGTCACTTACATAAGCACAAATATGTAACTGTTGGCAGAATAATAACCATAATAACTGATATTCTGAGCTGATTCCTAGTGAGCTGTTTGGTTCTGGTGTGACAGGGAAGGAGGCTGGGTAGCTACCTTTTTGCTGGCAGAGGGTAACAATTTGCTGTGTCACAAAAAAGTAATGTGACAACAATCCAGGCAAACGTTTGCCTGGATTACTCTGTCATAGAATTAGTTAAGGTGTAGATATAGCACATCTGGAATGAAAAATAATGACATCATTGTTGGGAAATGCTTGGTTTGTAATTGATACCTATATATATAAATTATTATTAAGCAGGTTCTGTAGAGCCTCTCTTAATCTGAATATCACTCCTACCGTGTGAACAGCACAATGTTGTCATTGGAAAAATCACTGCAACCTTTTGCTTAAACGTTGTGAGAAAAGACTGTAGCTGCAGGTTGCACCCCAGAAATGATAATATCTGCTTAGAATGCACTGATGTGTGCAGGTAAACTGCTTGCAACAGAAACACTGGGAAACTCATTGCAGGGGTCCCTGAAGTGACAAGAAAAATCTGAGTGCTAGTTTGGTCAGCAGGCATAAAATCAATTAAGTTTACTTGGCCAAACCTATGCTGAAAGCATTTTTTTTTAAATAAAAAAAAGTTTATTTCTACTCAGCCAGGCCTATTATTAATTATGTAGATTTGAAGAAACTGGGGAAGGGTCCAGAGCACAAGTCTTGTGAGGAGCAGCTGAGGGACCTGGGGTTGTTCAGCCTGGAAAAAAGGAGACTCAGGGGAGACCTTCTCACTTTTGACAACTCCCTGACAGGAGGTTGGATCCAGGTGGGGTTGGTCTCTTCTCCTGAGGAATAAGCAATAGAACAAGAGGAAATGGCCTCAAGTTGTGCCGGGGGAGGGTTAGGTTGGACATCAGGAACAGTTTCTTCCCTGAAAAGGGTTGTCAAGGCCTGGCCCAGCCTGCCCAGGGCAGTGGTGGAGTCCCTGTCCTTGGAGGGGTTTAAAAGCTGTGTAGTTGTGGTGCTGAGGGACATGGTTTAGTGGTGACCTGGCAGTGCTGGGTTAACAGTTGGACTTGATGATCTTAAAGGTCTCTTCCAACCAAAACTATTTTATGATTCTAAAAACATTTGGTAACTCATCTCTTGTGATATTTCTATACAGACCTGCAAACTAATACAGCCATAGTAGGTTTTCACTTGCATTGCTGACAACCAAAGAAAGCTTCCATTGCCCAGTACTTCATGACATTTAAAAATAACGTCCTTAAAAAAAAAAAAAGTTGGGGGCAGAAGAAGAAAAAGAGACCCTGCTGCACTGTCAGGAGAAAATTTCCTTTGTGTCTAATGCATTTGCCCAGAACAGTGCAGGCTCACTCTGCAGTCACCAGGGCTCTGCTCATGGTTCTGGAAGATAGTCTGCGACACATGGCACAAATCTTCTCCTCTCGCTCTTTTGCTTGGCAATGCTGGAATTTTTCTAACTCCATAAAACTTGACCCCAGAATCTGTCTCCCCACCTTACCCCAGTTTTGTCTTTGTGCATCAAATTATTATTTTTTTAAAGGCACTGTGAAGCAATAAAACATTTACTTTCCATTACCCTTATATGTGGCATTACTAACAAAGAGTGTAGTGTAAGATAAAGATTCTTTAAAAAATAGATTTATCTCTGGGACTCATTTTGGGAAGGGGAGATACATAACTTTTAGCTTGTTTTTTTTTAAGAAATCTAAATCTATGCTTCTGGTGACTGTGAAAAAAGCATGAAGTAAATGTCTCTGTTTTTAGCCAAAACCTTTTTTGGTGCAAATTGCACATATGGCGTCAAAGAATTATCAACTTGAATAAATGCTGCTTTCATCAAGTCTCAGGGCAAAATGAAGGGGAAGAGACAGAGCTGTGGAAGGTGGCTTTGTAGGCCACATAGCAACACAGGCAGGGGAGGTGCAGGTTGTTTCAATGACATTTATTTTTCACAAACATAAGGATGAGGATATCCTGCTTTTTGTAATGCTATTAGGCAGAAAACTTCTGTTTTTCTATACCATCATTTCTGTGGTTTTTTCCATGCATTAATCTTGTGGGGCTTCAGAAGGGAATAAGAAGATACGTTCATCTTGGATGATGTGATCTCAAAACTGGTGAGTGCCGTCCAAGTCTTGGGGTTTAACTCAGTTCAGCTTTCCCTAAATTAAGCATAATTACTATCAAAACCCCCCATAACCATAAAATTAACCATAATGAACAACTTGTTGTGTATGACTAGATGGCTCCATGTTGCATTATTTCTGCATCTGTAGCTTGCACCCAGAACACACTTTGACAGTGATGGCTTTGTCACCAGCTGCTCACAGGGTGCATATTCGTCCTCACACTTGTGACTTCTCTGTCAGAGTTTGGGAACAAGCATTTCTTCGTGTAGTATGGGAGCCTGCAGTAAGCAAGCAGGGAAGAGCTGAGGTGAATGCTAGCTGGTTAAAGAAATATTATCCCTCCTGCAGTGTTTTCAGCCTTCATTCAGTGTGCATTGCAAGGTTCCTTGCCAGCATTTCAAAACTTGCTCATCCTTTAAAAGGACTGCGCTTTATTTTTTCAGTTGGCAGCAACAACAGCTGAAAAACCTGCAGCACCAATATTTGTTTCCCCATGGCTCAGCTCGCATCACTGAAATACAGAGGGGCATATTTCATCCAGAAAGATGAAATTACATGCAGAGAAGCAGCCCTTTCCTGATGACATTGGCTACCTGGAAGCTGGCTGGCGTGCAGGGTGAGCGGCAGGTCATGTTGGCTCCCTTCAGGCTGGCTGCGGATGGCTTGGCAGGGATTAACTGGCTGCAGTTGCCTCCCACTTCTGGCCTGAGTGACAATTTGGCTTGGGTGCAAGAAGCAGAGCAGCAATCTGTTCCCTTTCCCAGCCCTCCTGCCCAGAGCAACCTTATTTCTTCTCACTTGAGGCTGGTGCTCCCTCCCTTTCCGTCATTTGTGTGTGCGAGTGCCTGCACGCCTTTCCCTGTGGTGGTGGCATTTGTAAGACACCAGCATTTGCTCCATCTGGCTCCTGTATCTACACTTCTTCTCAAGGCAGTGGGAATCTAGGGTAGATTAAAAAAAAAATAATTTGATCACTGCTTTTTCTTTCTGTTTTATTCTGTGATGTGTGGGTGGCACTAGGGTCACCATGCTAGCTCATTCCCTCAGGGGCACGCTTGCAAGGATGTGGCATTTCACTGAAAGTCATCAAGAAGTCTGATCAAAGTGTTCTCTGGGCAGGCTTCCTGCACCCTTCCACCTCTAGCATCATAGAATCACCTCAGTCATAGAGTGGTTTGGTTTGGAAGGGACCCTTCAAGGTCATCTCGTCCAACACCCTTCAGTGAGCAGGGACATCTGCACCTAGAGCAGATTGCTCAGAGCCCCGGCCAACCTGACCTGGAATGGTTCCAGGGATGGGGCTTCTGCCACCTCTCTGGGCAACCTGGGCAGGGTCTTGGCACCCTTACTGTGATTTCTCACTTCTCTCTAGTTCTCTCTAAACTTCCCCTCTTTTAGTTTAAAACAGTCAGCCCTTGTCCTGTCACAACAGGCCATGTTAAGAAGATTGTCCCCTTCTTTCTGACAGGCCTCTTTAAGTACTGGAAGGCTGCAGTAAGCTCCCCTCCTCTCACTCATAAGCATCCTTCCAGCCCCTACCAGGTTGTCAGACCTAGAGCTACATGGTCATTGTTGTCAGAAAATGCATGTTTGCCAAAAATGAAGCATTTCGCTGACGTGCAGCTCAGCCCTTTGTTGGCAAGGTGTTGTTTAGCTGCAGTTAAAGGAGACTCATGAGGGGGCAGACAGGGAGATGAAAGTGTGAGAGACAAGAGGAGCGGGTGTCAGGAGATCATGTTCCTTCTTCACCTTTTGGAAGCCAACATCTGATTTTTTCAGGCACATGGGAGTGCTTCCTTCAAATCTCTTTTTTGTCTGATTTTCAGTAAACTCTGGACATATGTGTGGTTGGATGGGGGGAGGGAGAGGGAAGGCATGGGAAACAATGTCTGCTTTTTTCACAAATGTTTTTGAAAGGTGTCTGTTTTTCTCTGCATCAAAGTAAAAAAAATCAGAAGACTTTCTGTATTCCACAACTTTTTTTCACACCATTTCCCCAGCAGCTCTCCAATACTCTAATAGTAAATATGATGATTTACACAATAGTTATTGTGAAGAAAGCTCTAGCAGTGAGCAGCTGAAACCCGTGATGAATAGTCAGGAAACAAACATCATCGGTCAAACACTTGGAACTGCACATTTTTGGAGTGCAGGTTTTGTCACTGATATTAATGTGAGAAATGACTGGTTGGTGCCCTGTTCTTTGATTAGATATTATGATGAGATTACATTTCCTAATCTAATTTTTATCACTGAAAAGCAGTTGAATTTCATGGGGGGAATTTGGAAGAAAATAATTTGGATTTCTTAGCTCTGAGACTATTACATTCCCACTACTGTGTGACTTCACTGTGATCCAAGCCTATTGTGCTGCACAAATTCAGAGTTAAATTATTCAGGAATGTGCCTGGATTAGACTGCAAATCTGCATTGTTACTCATTATGTAATTAATAATTGAAATTTCAGTCTTATTAATATTTTCTGAAATGCATTGCAAAGTTAAAATATAATTAATACATTCACGATCAGTCCTGTCGTCTTCTTTCGTGCAAGTCATCAGGACCATAGTGATGCTTCCAGTCTAATGACATATCCAGGGGAAAAAAAAAGGCTTATAGCATTCGGGAAGGACAGTCTGTGTAGGTATTAAATGGCCAAGATAATTGGGTAGTGCCATTTCATGGGTTGCATTATGCAGGAGAAGAAGTGTGCATTTGAATGGGATTTGCAATCAGAAAGAGAAGACGAATACTGAGAAAAACGCATATAACATAGAATCCTATGTATTAGAGGATAAAGCCTTTTTAGGTCACCTGGCCCGTCTATGACATTAAGGTAGTTCTCTCCTGTACCTCTGTTAATGCATTCCCTGCTGCACCTTAGGTGTTGCCAGTGAGAGAATCTCTCAGGGAGTTTATTTCACAACATAATAGACAGCTGGGATTCTTCTAATTTTCCTTCTACATTTTCTGTCATTTTCTGTCTTTTATTCTATTCAGTATATTAAAGAAGAAGGGAGATCTGCTCCTGGAGATGTAAATAATATTTCAAATGGTGCTTTTCCTGAGAAATAATTTATGCTCTGATTGAAACAATGAACTAAAATGTATAAAAATAAGTAGGAATATGTTTTTGCTTTGTGCTTCTCTGTCCAAGCTTGCTGATGTTCATAGCGTTGTGAAGGCCTGGGAAAATGTATGAGCAAATAAGAAAAGGAATATGTTCCACATATGATACTTCCTAAAGATACTGGATAGGGTGCTGGTGTTGCATGCTGTTGATGCTGGGTGAAGTTTCAGAGAAGAGGGTTTCAGCTCCAGGTTTTGCCATAGGTTTTGCAAGTACCTTTGGGGCACAGAAATGTCATTGGAATATGTAACGAAGTTTAACAGTCCCTCAAGAGCAACCTGTCTTTCCTGTGCCATAAACTGAAAAGGAAAACCTGCTAATTTCGAGTGTTCTAGGCCAAGAAAAAATATATTCATCATAAAAGTGACTGCAGCTACCTTCAGAAATAATTGGCAGTTAATTTGTTCCCTTCTTTTTGTGATCCCGGTGGATTTCAGGCAGCTGAGGCCAGACCACAGGTAAGAAATTATCTGTGTGGTCTGCAAATGGCAATGCTTCTCTCTCGGGGGCTATAGAAGAAACCAGGCACAGACACCCTGCCCAGGGCTCAGGCCACTTTTTTATTAAGTAACTTCCACATAAAGTAGTTATACGTCTGCCCTGGAAATAAAATGATGGCTGACCCGAGGTGTCAGAAATATTCTTTCAAATGGCTCAGAAACTGCTTTTATTCCTGTCAAATACCACCTAAATGGCAAAGAAAGTCTATAACTAGGCTTGGATCAGCTCACTTTAGCAGCCTGTATGTGTATCTTCCCTGTAACTGAAGCCACCTTGTCAGATCAATACGCAATAGAAAGCTTTGCCTTATTTAATAGCTCATTAAATAAGTCCCACGTTCTTTCACCTGCTCCTTAGGTAATTTCAAGAAATCTGCTACCATGACCACTGCTTTGGCGTTCCAGCTGCACCAGTGTGGAGGCAGTAAGTAGGTACCTCACAGCTATTTACATCCCCATCTTTCAGTGGTCTTACACAGCATGCAACACACCTTGTATCTCACCACCTTATTACCCATCTTACTCTCCATACAGCTTTCTTCAAGTGCCTGGAAATCTTACCACCTAGGTATTGTACCAATAAAATCATAAGAGTGGTTTGGGTTGGAAGGGACCTTTAAAGGTCATCGAGTCCAACCCCCCTGCTGTGAGCAGGGACATCTGCACCTAAAGCAGGTTGCTCAGAGCCCCAGTCAACCTGACCTGGAATGGTTCCAGGGATGGGGATTCTACCATCTTTCTGGGCAACCTGGGCCAGGGTCTCCCCACTCTTAGTGTAAAAAAATTGTTTCCTATATCTAGTCTAAATCTATCTTATTTACTTTTTCACTGAAGAAATCATCTTCTTGTCTAGCAATATGCTTCAGGTTTTGCCAGACCTGTGATTCATCATGTCTCACCCTATCTGACATACCTGCTAAGGCTAAGAGTTAACTGAGACAGGCTTTGTTCTATAAATAAGCCAAACACTGCATCTGATTACCCATTTTGTGCAGTAGCCGTCCCTTTTAGGAGAGAAGGTTGGTAACAAGCATGGCCGGTTCCTTCATTCAGTGTATGGATGGGTGGGTGAAGGTGACCTGCGCTTCTCAAGTTACCGTTTTCAGCCGATGGGTGCTAAATGGGCTTGTTCAGTTACTGACCAGTTGCAGAGTAAAATTGGTCTCTTAAACTGATTGCATGTATGGTTTTGATCTGAGCTGTGAAGAACAGCCTGTCCCTTGCTGTGGTTCGCAGAGTATTCATCATTGGGGTTTATGTGTCTCAGCTGGTAAGCAAGGGCTCAACTTCTTTCATTCTCATACAGGCTCTTCATCTTCCACCGAAAAACCCCAGTCTCTCCCAGTTGCAGGTAATATTTCTTCCTATATCATGCTATTTCTTTCGGACTAAAGGAAGAAAAATATTCATATATACGTACAGGTATATACACGCATACATTCACAAGTAATATATAAATTTAAATATGTGCATCTAAGAAATGGTAAGTGAATGTGGTATATGAAAGAATTGTGTACTGGGTGAAGAACTGGAATGCTGTATTTGCTGAGTGTACTTCTCTGAGTCTTCCTTGACTTGTCTTTCATACTTCTTTTGTTTGTCGGTGGAGAAAAGCTTGATGGAGAAGGAAAAGCTTGGAGTCCTAGTGGATAGTGAGTTATCCATGGGACAGCAATGTGCCCTTGTGGCCAGGAAGGCCAATGGCATCCCGGGTTGAATTAAGAAAACTGTGTCCAACAGATTTAGGGAGGTTCTCCTCGCCCTCTACTCTGCCCTAATGAGACCACACCTGGAATACTATATCCAGTTTTGGGGTCCCTAATTTTAGAGAGACAAGGATCTACTGGAGAGTCCAACAGAGAGTTATGAGGATGATTAAGGGACTTGAGCATCTCCCCTATGAAGAAAGACTGAGAGAACTGGGGATATTTAGTCTTGAGAGAAGACTGAGAGGGGATCTTATTAATGTCTATAAATATCTGAGGGGTGGCTGTCAAATGGAAAGAGACAATCTCTTTTCTGTAGTGCCCAGTAATAGGACAAGGAATAAAGGGTGTAAACTTGAGCATAGAAGGTTCCATCTCAACATGAGGAGAAACCTCTTTACTGTGAGAGTGACAGAGCACTGGAACAGGCTGCCCAGAGGAGTTGTGGAGTCTCCTTCTCTGGAGACTTTCAAAACCCTCCTCAATGCATTCCTGTGTGGCCTGCCCGAGGTCATCCTGCTTTGGCAGGAGGGTTGGACTTGATGATCTACAACAGAGTGGCTTCATTAGTGGATAAGTGATGACCTGTGGATGTGATCTATCTGGACTTCTGCAAGGCCTTTGACATGGTCCCCCACAACATCCTAGCTGGAGAGATATGGATTTGATGGGTGGACCATTCAGTGGGTAAGGAATTGGATGGATGGCCACATCCTGAGTGTAGTGGTCAGTGGCTCAAAGTCCAGATGGAGAGCAGTGACAAGTGGTGTCCCTCAGGGGTCCGTACTGGGGCCTGTCTTGTTTAACATTTTTATCAATGATATAGACAGTGGGATCGAGTGCAGCAAGTTCACAGATGACACCAAGCTGAGTGGTGCTGTCGATACACCAGAGGGATGGGATGTCATCCAGAGGGACCTGGACAAGCTGGAGAGGTGGGCCCTGGTGAAACTCATGAGGTTCAACAAGAGCAAGTGCAGGGTCCTGCACCTGGGCTGGAACAATCCCCACTGTCAATACAAGCTGGGGGAAGAGGCAATGGAGAGCAGCCCTGCAGAAAAGGACTTGGGGGTGCTTGTAGACAAGAAGCTGGACATGAGCAGCCTGCGTGTGCTTGCAGCCCAGGTGGCCAATCGCATCCTGGGCTGCATCAAAAGAAGTGTGGCCAGCAGATCGAGAGAGGTGGTTCTACCGCTCTACTCTGCTCTGGTCAGACCTCGCCTGGAATACTGCGTCCAGCTCCGGAGCCCTCAGCACAGGAAGGACATGGACCTGATGGAGCTGGTCCAGAGGAGGGCCACGAAGATGATCAGGGGGCTGGAGGGCCACGAAGATGATCAGGGGGCTGGAGCACCTCTCCTACAAGGACAGGCTGAGGGAGCTGGGATTGTTCAGCCTGGAGAAGAGAAGGCTCCAGGGAGACCTAATAGCCACCTTCCAGTACCTGAAGGGAGCTTACAGAAAGATTGGAGAGGGTCTGTTTACAAAGGCCTGGAGTGAAAGGGCGAGGGGTAATGGTTTTAAATTAGAAAGGAGTGGATTTAGGTTAGAAATAAGGAGGAAGTTCTTTACCACGAGAGTGGTGGAACCCTGGAACAGGTTGCCCAGGGAGGTGGTTGAGGCCCCATCCTTGGAGACATTCAAGGTGGGGCTTGATGAAGCTCTGAACACCTGCCCTAGTTGAGGCTGTCCCTGCTCTCAGCAGGGGGGTTGGACTAGATGGCCTCTGGAGGTCCCTTCCAACCCAGACATTTCTATGTTTCTATGTTTCTATATCTAGACGTCCCTTCCAACACCTAACATTTTATGTTTCTATTATATATGGATTTTTTTTTTTTTTTATCTATAGAAGACATAATGTACAGACAGTAACAAAGCAGGAATTCTTCCCAGGCTTTTTGAATTTGTGTGGCATTGGGGCTGTAAAGGGTTAGAATGTGAGCTTGGCATTATGGATGAGAAATTCTTATTTCCTCCCTTGGCTACCAATCTTCTTGCAGCTACAGCTAGTCCTTAAAAATGAGGCAGTTTCCAAAACAGTTAATTCCTTGGTTTGTTATTGCCAGCGAAACATACTGGGGACTTAAATTGATAGATATACTTTTAAAGATGGTAGAACAATAAGAAATGATGGCACGTTGGGTGCCCATTTGGATTTAGGATGCGGGATTGTGTGGATCCCAAGAACAGAGCTCCCATGTTTGTGCACGTAGGAAAGCTCTTTGACAAGGGCACAGGATGCCACAGCATTATTGAGTACAGCTTGAATACGCTTGGCAGTATCCCACAGCCTTCTCTGCTACTCCAGGTTCTCCCCTGATAGCAGAACTGTCTCTGGCCATACCTTAATTTTTCTGATGGCTTCCAAAGTTTCTAGGTAAAGAATATCAGTGAAGATGGCTGAAGAAAAAAATAAGTGATTGGTGAGCCCCGAGTCACAGACTGAAAGTTTCATTCTCCTTCCCTTTTCCTGTGTGGGCCACTTCAACAGAAGGCCAGGGGACTGTTTAAATCTCCTCTGAAATGGTAAAAATGGAAAGCTGATTTCCCACTGACTGGTGTATTATTCTGTCACTCACACCAGGATAAAGCAGTTGGAAAGGTGTGGCATTCTGATTTGGTACAATTTTTATCTAATTTCCTCTGGTTTTAATGAAATTATGTATGGTTTGGGACAGTGAAAAACTGGAAACCATGTATCTGATGATGTCCGTGACTTCCTGCTACTGTTCCCAGCAGGAACACTTTGAAAAAGTTACCATGTCTAATTAAAAGCCACCAACGAAGTTCAGCCAGCAGCAGAAATCTGCTTAGCAAATTGGAGGTTCCTGTATGGATAGAGAGGTAGGAATATTAAGAATAAGCTTTGAAATTAAGAAAATGACCATTAATGACTGCACATTTTCCCTAATTACTTCAGAAGATAAAAATGTTAAAATACTGGAAAATGTGAAGTGATAAATATAGTTCTGGTGTGACTTAGTGTGCCACGCTAGCAGAGGGTGAGCCGAAGTGGTAAGTTTTTTGAGCTTCCACAGAGCTGAAATCTCCAGAGATCACAAGCAGGAGAATATCTGGTCCAATATGTGCATCTATAATGATTTTTAAAATATCTGGAGGAGACAACTGCAGTAGAAATGAGAACTGCAGAAGCTGGAAAGTCAGCACCTGGTAGGTAGCTTCACTCATTCACTCATTGCCCCATGGGCTTTTGTGTAGCTGTTGTTGCTGTTGTTTATTTTATTCATTTATTTAAGACTCAACCCCCAAAATAACTTTATTTAACCTGTTCCTTTATTCTTTTGTTAGGCAAAACCACCAGGAAATTTTCCACATAGGAATCAGGGCAGCTATTAGTAAAAAAAGGCCATATGTTGCTGTATGTGCCCTCACAATACTGTGTGATAAAGATAGTCCAAAGAGATCAAATGATAGTTGTACAAAAATAGCTTCTGCCCTCCTTGAATTCCCATGCTGGGTTCTGACACCCTTGTCATAAAGAGCCCCACTGTAAACTCTGGAATTGTTGATATAGCAGTCTGTAAAATTTCTCTATATGAAGAGAAAAAGGGCAGAAAAATACAGCTTTTATTTTGGTCTTATCAGCTATAAAACCTCACCTTGTTTCTTAGGATAATCACAGGATAATATCCTTTAAATTCCCTTTTTTAAGGGAATCTTAGTCCCATTGTTAGATAAACACTTTGTAGGGATTTATGACCCCCAGAAATTCCACAAAACCTGGGATTCAGATAGGGAAGAGAATGAAAATCTTGCAAAGCCTGGGAATACACAGGCCAGTCAAATAGATGGGAGTGAAAGAAGTGTTTTAAACAGGATTTCTGTCAATGTCTATGCATGTGTGCCATGTGGAAAAATTTTCAGCAGATGCATTGGGCAGTGTGTGAGGGAATGGGCTCTTTGGTTCGGCTCCAGCCCAAATCAGTAATTGTTGCTCTTTGACAGCAGCAAAGCGGTCAGTGGGAAATGACTGAGTGGTCTCACTCCGGTCTTACAAGTGCTTCATCACATGAAAGCACTAATGAGCTGCGCAAAGAAGAAAGCGGAGACTGAGGCTCCTTTCCTTCTACATTTCAGGGCTTAGATGTACACAGGCAGAGTCAGAGGGAACATAGACATTGAGTGAACCAATGCTACAGTTCTTCTGTGGGTAACTGGTATTTTAGTCAGGAGGGCTGACAAGCTGGTACATCCCACAAGCATCCAAATCCTGGGATGATAAATGATGATACCAAAGGCTGCATCAGCCTGGTGGTGTCTCTGGATCTGACCAGCTCTGTGCAGGTCACAATGGAGCCACCTTGGCCACCTGCCCCTTGAGTCACATGCCCTGGGACATTGCTGGTGCAGGAAGCCATGTGGTGAGGCCAGTCATCTAAAAACAGCATGGTCAAAAAGAGGAATAAACACCAAGACGGAGGAAGATGATGTGAACCATGCTCCCTTTCTCACCATGGGCTGCTACTGAGCTTGCTGGGCTTGTGCTTCTGTTGAGTTTACAGATGAAGTGGTGCCGGTGTCAGCTCTGGGGGCACCTTTCTCCCGGCTCATTACAGAGTCTCAGTCTCTCTGTTTTCAGCTCCTTGCCTGTCTGAGAAGGGAGAAGGATGAGAGGTGCCCTCCAGCCGAGAGCTCCAGGGGCAGCGGCCACAGTGGCTGCTCCTACCTCTGCTCCCCCTAGATGAAATCTTTGCAGAACTGGCTGTGTCTGATGCCAGTATCCCTTTCTGTAGGAACTCATTTGCGTTGCTTACATCAGATGTTGGATTTAGAGGACCTCCAGTGTTACCATGGCAACAGTTTCTGCTTAAGTATAGGTGAGAATGTAAGTTAATTTTAAATAAGGTGAAATGAAGGAGGGGGTGAAAAAAAACCTCTCACAAAGCATCTGAAGCCCCACAGATCTATCTGTCTAACCAGTTTTGTAAGAAAGCTTCTGAAGTTAATTTTGTATCCCTGAGGTTACATCCTTCTCACAACAAAAAAAAGCAGTTCAGGGCTGGCTTCTTTGGAGTGTCACTGCTTGTGGTGGTGGCAGACCCAGGAAGCCTTCATCTCCATCTCCTCTCCCTGTTTCCCTTGTACACATTTGCCAAATATTCTGTATGCGGTGGGGTTGGAAGATGACTAAGACCTAGAAACAGCACATCCAGTTGGATGCTCTGAGGCTTCATGGAGCATGGGATTAATGCAATTTTGCTGCTACTGGTTTGTTAGCAGAAGAGGCCAATATGCTGTCCTTCGTATTGTGGCCCAAACTCTGCCCTTAGTGGTATCCTTAAAACCTGAAGCCTAGATATAAAAAGATAATGTGTTTATACATATCTGTATGTGTTTATGTATATTTATTGTATTCTATCATTGGGCATTCACAAAAGAGAAAAACATACTCTCCAAACCAGAAATGTTCTGTTTATAATAAAATTACCTGGAGAAGAAAAATAAATTTGTGGTTGATAAAGCACTGCTACGAGGAGTAATGATCACAAAATACTAGGTTTGCCATTATACTTTTGCCCCTTTTTGCTTTTTTCCAGACCAGTCAGAGCACTCTTTGTCTCTCAGCTCTGCAACTGGCACTTATCGCCATTGTGTGTGAGCATCTAGTCCATTAAAAAAGTACCAAGGTAATAATAAAAGAGCCAGAAGCCTACTTAAACGTTCACCTAGTCATTTAATGCTCTCTAATCCACACTTTGTAAGAGTTACCTTCTTAATATACACAATATACAGCTTAAGAGTGGGCACCTTAGAAGAAGTAAAGGGCATTTAATGTGAAACCATTGATGACAGGTCTCCTGAACAACCTGCCAACAGCAGCGGAAGCTGACTCGTCTGTTCTCAAGTCTGACTGACGAGAGGATGCTATTTAGGTTTTCATCATGAACAGTTGCCTGATAAACAGGTTTTGTACATCTTTTGGCAGCAAATATCTCTGCCCAGGTGTTTGTTCCTTCCATTTACCTGAAAGCGACAGCCCCACAAGTAGAGATCAGAGTTCTACTGCCCACTGGCCCACTCATGGCCAGCCATTTACTAAGCAGAAAGCCACAGGGACTGAGGTAAAATAATGGTGCTGATTGCTGATTAATAAACAGTGTAACCTTTTCAAAATTTCCTTTCTTTGCCGTAATTTTCAGAACTGCTGTTTCACTTCTTATCTCTGTTTCATTTGTTTGTTTTGCAATGAGTCATTTCCCTGCTGCTGCTGTTGTTTAGTGCAAGAAAAACATATTTCTGGAGTCTGAAAGAGCAAATTTCTAGCATATAAGCTCTCCAGTACTACAGAGGAGCTGTGTAATGTTATGAATCACTTGTAAAGATTTCCAACGTTCTGCTCTCAGTTTCTTCCGTTGTGTTTGATGAAGTGATTTATGTTTTGTTTATGTTAGTGGTGAGATCTTCTGTCTGTATGCAGAGATGTGATGCATGCAGAAGGCTTAATTAATTAGTGTATCGTGTGACTTCAAGCCAGTCACAGTTAAAATCACAAGTTAAGAAAGGAGGTGGCTGCTGACATAAGGATTATTAAATTTCTAAACCCATCTGGATTACGTGGTGCATTCATGTGGGTTGTGCAGCCCAAATCCAAGCTGCTGATCTGTGGGGGGGGTGATGGCTTACTGCACAGAGAGAGACGCTCCTCAGCATTATAGTTGTGTTATAGCAGGTATTCTTACACCCTGAGCAGTGAATAGACAACTGGAATATCAGAAATCTTAATGCAAAGAGGTTCTTTATGTAGCTAATATGTTATAAAAAATGATCTGAAGGAAGGAAAGTAAAGAAAGGGTGGGACAAATCAAGTATAGGCCCTAAACCCAAGAACTGGTGTGAATGAGTGAGGGGATGGGTAGCTCTGAGGGTCAAACAGGAAGTGGTAATGATGGTGCTATGAAGAAAGGCTTGAGAGAGTTGGGGTTGTTCAGCCTGGAGAAGAGAAGGCTCCAGGGAGACCTTCTTGCATCTTGAAAGGGGCTGGTCAGAAAGATGGTGACAGACTTTTTAGCAGGGTCTCTTGTGACAGGACAAGGGGTGACGGTTTTAAACTCAAAGATGGAGATTTAGACTAGAGAGATGGAAAAAATTACTTACAGTGATGGTGGTGAAACCCTGGCTCAGGTTGTCCAGAATGGTGGTTGATGCCCCATCCCTGGAACCGTTCTAGGTGAGGTCGGCTGGGGCTCTGAGCAACCTGCTCTAGTTGCAGGTGTCCCTGCTCACTGCAGGGGCTGGGACTAAATGGCTTTTAAAGATCCCTTCCAACCCAAACCGGTCTATGATTCTATGAAAGACTATAGCATCATTTGTATATGTATTTTTACTGTAGGAAGCAATGAAAAAAAGGAAAATAGAGGACCACCAAACTTGCTGGGCTGTCTGGCAGAAAGAGAGAGTCAGAATACCCCAGCTGAAAGTTTGTGCCTCTTATATGTTGTCCCACTCATGGCAGGGAAAGAGAAGATGTCTTCTATTGATGTATGTTTTGCTATTTGCTGGAATGAGCTATTCAAAAGCATTTTTGTAGTGTCAGACTATAGATAGTCTTTGGGGCACGTGGTCCCTTTCCTCTGCAGTAATTTATTCCATGTGTAGGATTTTGGAAGGATACAGGAGCTTACTGAGTAATTCCACAGCATCTCTTTCATTATAGTATGGAGAGATGGAGGGCAGAGATCATCTTGAATCTGTAGGAAGTGTCTGTTAAGCCTAGTCACAGAATATGGAGCAAAACATCCACTAAAATATTAATGAATTTGGGGAGGTGTAGTTTATCAAGAAGGTAAATCACTAAGAGCGCACGAATTCAGGAACTGTGGCTCTAGTGAGAAGCATGGTGACAGTTTTGGAAGTAAAGCAGAATATTGATCAAAACCAATAGATTTCATTCAGGTAATGCTCAGGATTTAATGGTGCAGAAAAACAGAAGCAAATTCTCACTTAGTGTTCCAAGCAGGACAGCATTAATGTTTATGCCAAATTTATGTCATACAGGATTTTCACAGCTGGAAGTCCACCTAAAGAAGTTATTTTCCCATGGAAGAGGTTCTCTTTACTTTTCTGATGCTACATCTTCATTTTATTCTTGGTGAGCAGTCACTGAGAGTCCAGTGTCATCACAGCTTTGTGCTATCCAGAAGTTTGATGCCTCAAACAAGCATTTCATAAAGAATTTCTGTAATACTATGCAGGAACACTAATTCATATCCATTGGAATATACTTTTTCCTTTAATTTGTGCATGATAACCTTCTAAGCATGCTACGTATTTCCTGTGGAAGAATTTCTCATCATCAGAGAGGCAAACCAGCTCTCACTCTGTTGGAAAAGGCAGTTTGGGAATAGTAGATGGAGTCTTCCCTACTGATGAGTCCCTGTTGCACTGGACAGTGGAATTCCTGTTTCACTGGATGTTCTGGCTATAAACCCATGAGGAAATCCACACAGACTACTCCAGTACTGAGCTAGTTTCCATGCATCTGTGCAGCACACCCTTGCACATTTCAGATAGGCTTCTTGTTTAAAGAACCTGTGGTAAGAATGCATGTTGCTTTTGGGACTGCCAACAGGGTTTTAAAAGCCTGGAGTAGTTGTAAGTTTCTTTTGCAGTATTTGTGTCTGTAGATCTCCTTTTGTGGAGGTGGAATTAGCAGATCTCTCTCTATGAATCAGCAGAAATTCTTCACCAGATTTAAGTCTGGTTATAGTTCTTTTCAACAGAGGTATAGAACAAGTGCCTGCCCTACCACATAGAAGGTCAGAGATCCTGCTGGCCTTGCTCTGTGCTGCTGAGCCACTCTTCTTAGTGGGGATAAAGGTGACTGATCTAGACTTGCTCTACTTTTGTAGAGGACTTGAGCTTTGTTTCCTTCTCTCATCCCTCTTCTTACATCACCCATTCCCTTGGAACATGCCTTTACTTTTACTGAGCACCGCCAGCTGCATTACTTCATGCTTTCACTCTGTCCACACCTCTAAATCCAAGGTTCAAGAATAGGTTTTGGTTCTTTGTGTGTTATATCCTGGAGCAGTTCAGCATCTATTAATTGCACACTTACTCCCCATGACCCACCTTTGGTTTGCAGTCCTCTGAGAGACATCACACTGCTGACAGCAGTTCTCTTCAGCATTTGCCGCACACTTCCTTGGTCAGGCCCCTGAAGATTCTTGTCCTTCCAACTTGCTATCTTTTATTGTATATTTTCCTTTGTCTGAGGCCCTCCCTGGCTTCAAGGACTATACCTGCATGACCTGGAAAGCAAGAATGGAGCTGAAGAGTAGCTCGCCAAGCAGAGAGACTGGGAAAGCATTTATTCTCTGTCCTTGCTTGCTGACATTTGAGTCCTGCAGGACCAGGGGCAGGTGTCTTGAAGAAGCAAAGCCCAAGGAGCTTAAATTACTGTCTGAATGATGTGGTAGATTGGATGCTAAATAAGGCTGGCTCCTTATGCTGATTGCACCAGTCCTGCCACTCAATCTGCAGCAACATACCAAAGTGGTTAGTGAAGCAGGTCAGTTTTCTTTTCTCTTGGCCTGTTCCCTCCTTACCAGAGATCAAAAGCAGTGAGGACTTCAAATACCCAAGACCTGACAGTAAAACAAAAGCCTGAGTAAAAATGCATGTGTTTTATTCAAAATGACAGTCATGACTTGATCAAAGCCTGTCCTCCATATGAAACCAGAATTGGTGAGCCTGGGCAAACCTTCACTGATTGCTTACTTCAGCATGGTCCCAGCTGCTTTCCCAGTTCCTTTCTGGCCTTTCCTGTCATCACCAGCAAGGATTGCTCAGATATCACAAAGAAGTGTTCCAAAGTGTGCCAAACCTCAGGCACATGGCATCAGGGCTTATGACTTGCGACATGTTTCAGTCGAGGAACTCACTTAAAAACCATGCTAGGGAAAATGAAAAAATGATGTGAGGGTCTCTGTCAGGTGGTAGCATCTCTGCAATCTCATTTTAAGAAGAGGTAGGTGGGAACTCGTTGGTTTAGTATCCAGATAGATATGAATCTAATATTTTTGAGCCTGTTTTTGTCTTTTCCCCTTTAAATTCCCAGAGGGTATGAATGCAAAATGTTGTGAGAAGCTAAACAAATGAAATTTCAGGAGTGGAACTGGGTGTGGAGAGGCTTGTGTACAGTGCTTTTTCCTGATTTCTTTTTCTTTCTATTTTTTCACGAGGTACCAAATGAAATAGAAGAAGCTGAGATAAAAATTGAGTATGAAAATGGATAATCAAAACTCTGCATTCCCAGAAAGTATCAAACCAGAATGTTTTCACAGTCAACATGGTTCTGCGCTACATTTAGCTGTCCAGAAATCGACATTTCCTGAAAAAAAAAAATCATGAAAATGAAGCTAGTTTTGTGATTCTGTGAGATTCCCAAAGCTGCTGAATGAATTATCCATCTGTCAGGTTCATGTTTGTGCTCCAGCTGCATCAATGTTTTGTGTTAGCGTGACACCTTGAGCTCAGCACACCACCACTTTTCCTCCCTGGTGCTCCTGCTCCCCAGTTTCCATGGGAAGCACCCAAGGCATATGAATCAGAGGAGAGCTAAGGCATGGCAACAGCTCAATCCCTGATGGGACATGCAGTGCAGCTAGACCACAGCATAAGAGCCATGATAGCACATTCTGTATTTCAGTGCTTTTATTACCAGAAGATGCAGATTTCAAATAATGGAAATGAGTTAAACAATTAGAATAATGAGGGAACATAAATTTAGGCTGTAAATGAGCACTGTAGCTCATGACATCCAATAGAAAGAGAAATATTTCTGTGCCTTGAGGTAGAAGGCAACAGAGCAGGCAGATATGCCTTCTGCCCTGGGTGATCAGAAGGAGGAGTATTGGGGGTTGACCAGATGACCTTTAAAAGTCATCTTTTTTAAAAAAAATTAAAACCGAGGATGGTGAAACCCTGGCCGAGATTGCCCAGAGAAGTGGTAGAAGCCCCATCCTTGGAACCATTCCAAGTCAGGTTGGCCAGGGCTCTGAGCAACCTGCTCTAGATGCAGATGTCCCTGCTCATGGCAGCGGTGTCGGACTAGACGACCTTTCATGGTCCCTTCCAACCCAAACCAGTCTATGATTCTGTGATCTCCAGCCCCCAGTTTCACAGAGGGAAGAGCCCACACCTGCCTTCCTTTTGTCATCATAGCCTCTTGGCAAATAACATGTAGCACCAGTGGGTTTAAAGCTTATTTTACTGCAGAGCTAGCTTAAGTTATAACTCAGGCATTGTCACTCACTGAAGACCTATCCACATCAAAAATGCACACAACTATCCCTTCATTTGAGTGCTGCGGAGGTTTTAACACAAGCCTAGACTAAAGCTCAGCATATCCTGACATGTTTATACTCACCATGTAAATGTGATCTTTTTGTGAGGTCATCTGTTTGCCTTGTGCTGCTCAAGGGTTACGTTACATGTGTCTGCCTTCCCTTGGTCCACACTAGCTCCTGTGAGTTAACTCAGCAATGACTCTCTCTTTGGATTTAAAAATTGTGGTGAGGAAAGATCAAACCAGACAACAGAAAACACTAGGAGCTAAAACTAACAACTCTGGGCACTTTTAGGTAAAGGCTAATTAATACAGTCCTTATCCTGATGTCACATCAATCTGCTCTAAAATAAAGATTTTCTTTTAATTCCATGCTTTCTGACACTGAGATGAGTAACATGGTCTGTGCACACGGTACAGGTGTTTTTTGCAGCATAGTTGCTCCAGGAGAATCTTCCGTGATGATTCAGCTGGTTGTCCTGCAGTGACCTATCCTACAGTGGATATTTCAATTAAAATGTAGCCAGGAAGCTCTGTGACTTTACTTCTGAGTACGTCATGTCAGATTTGTTTGACAGAACCAGTTTGGTATTGCATTCATTCTGGTGTGCATGGGAATGCAATTACATGTCAAACTCTCTGAAATCTTTGGGGAACTCAGGGCAATCTGTTTTAGACAGGCATTAAACTGTTTTGTCCTCCAGCTTTTCATCCAGACAGGCATATCTAGCATTTTCTCCATTTTCTCCATGTCAATTAAATGTAGTTAAAATTTTCTGATGAGAAGTTTTTCGGGTAGCTTGCTATTCAGGGAGAATCCTTTGGAAGACTTTTTCTCCCTTACAATACAATCTGAAATAAAGGATGCCAAAAATACCTGTTAAAATATATTAAAAGTAACTTTTACAGCTCCCACATACATGGCTGAGTTACACCAGTGAATAGGCTACACGTAGTATTAGAAGTCCATTATCCTTTTTAAAAATCCAATCTCTGACAGTGTCAGGATATATTTTAAGTGGGATCTAGATGTTCACTTCACTTGCCTACTTGAAAAATCATGAAACTCTTCCAGAAATTGGAGTGGTATTCTTCCCTTAAAAAGCCAATGATCCCCTAATCTCCAAACTTCTTTTAGGGATCATTAAGGAAATTCAGAGTCACCAGGATCTTTACACATCTTCACACATTTTCCCAGTTAACATTTTGTATACATGTTTGTGTTTCTTGAAGACAACTTACAATCATTTTATAGTGGAAAAAGTATGAACATAATTGCTAAATATATTTCCTTTTTAATAGAGAAATCCAAGGCTAGAGGGTTGTGGCAGAGATTTCACACAACTTTTCTGGGTATAGAAGTTGAATCCTGACTCTGATACAGTGCTCCTGGATAAGAACCAACTTTGCCTTTGCTTCAAGTGATTTCTCTACCCATTACTTTTGAAGAGCAATGTTTTACAGGGCTGGGTGAGGTTGCAAGTAATTAACAGCCTGGAAGTGCAGAGTGATCCCATAGGTATTCAAGTGATCCCTTAGGTATTCTAGGCCTTTTTCTGTGTGTGATTTACTAACTTCTTTGTGTTTTTATGTCAGTTTTGTCCAGAGAAAAGGATTCTATACAATACAGTGGAGTATAGTAGATGGATGCTGAGTGGTTTAGGTCTCACTTGCCCAAGCTTGTCTACTCATTTTGTAACTATAATGGCATTTGTAGCAGTTCTTTCCACATCCAAGTGTTGCAGGTAGACACCAATCAAAGAACATTGAAATTGCAGGTAACAACAAGAAAAGATTTTGTTGTTATTTCCAATCATCAGTATCTTTTAAGACTGTTACAGCGCGTAAACTTGTCTTTTGGTCAGTGAAAGAGGCACAGAAGTGTCTCTGGTAGCTCAGGATATCCATCTAACCAGTGCTGGTTATTTCTTTTTCCCTTCATCATATTCTGGCACTTTCAAGTGCCATGCACCAGCAACACTGCTCTCATTTCAAAGGAGCCTTACCGAGCCGCCATGAAGGAAGGCATCACCTTCTTCCCTATGCTTTCTTCTCCTTTCAATTTGTCATTTTATTTCTTCTCTGAAGTCTTTCAAGAGACTAGAAGCCTACGCCTGACAGATGGATGCCTTTTTTCTCTTAATCTTTTATGAAAAATCCCTTTCGTAAGAAGTAGATTATGGTCATGGCAGTTGTTTTGCATTGATGGATTTGAGCTACTAAGAGCTCACGTGAATGGTAAGCAGCCATCTTCTGCCTGCATGCAGTTAAGGTTGGGACCAATTCCTAAACTAAAAGGGGGATTTGCATGCTCAGATACACACTTTTCTCTCACTGTAATCCATAAAATATGTTGCTAGCTTCAGTAAGTCTGCTCATTTTAGGGAAGTGAGTCCTGTTCTGGAGTCCTCAGCACGGGAGAGATATGGACCTGTTGGAGCAGGGCCAGAGGAGGCCACAGCAATGATACAAGGGCTGGAACTCCTCTGCTGTGAAGCCAGGCTGAGAGAGTTGGGGTTGTTCAGCCTGGAGAAGAGAAAGCTCCAGGGAGACCTTCTTGTGGCCTTTCAGTACTTAAAGGGACCTGTCAGAAAGATGGTGACAGACTTTTTAGCAG